>PVJA010005934.1:0-48915 GCA_004027025.1 Myocastor coypus
CCACGTAGATCGGACTGCCAGTGATCCTTCCTTTCTTTCAGCCTCCCAAGTGCTGGGATTTCAGGCATGCCCTGCAATGCCCAGTTTCAACTGCTGTCTCAGTGCTCCCTGGGGGCTAGGGCTGGCATGGCAAGCCTAGGATTGGACCCTTGGCCCCTGAATCTGCCTAAGCAGGTGTTTTAATCCACTGAGCTATCTGGTTGGCCCTTATACAGGATAGTTTGGAATTCTGAAACCGTCAAATTTTTACAAAGGTTTTAGTATCAATGCAGAGCACATGATTTAAAAAATAAGCATTTCTCAAGCTATCTTTTTTTTAAAAAATCAAATTATTTAAGTAATTACTTCAGTAATACTCTTTATGCATAAGTGACTGACTGGCATGGCATGCACAAGGTCCTGAGTTTGATCCCTAGTATCACACACACACACACACAAAAACAAACAAACAAAAAAAAACCAGTAATACTATTTATGACTAGAGCCTTAGAAAACTGACAAAATGAGTAAAATTTCCAGTGTATACTGATGACATCACTGCTTTCACATAAAATTCACATGCCAGCAAATATAAAGCACATGGAGGACAATCACAGGGCAGAAGGGACTTGGTGCAGAGGACGAGAGGCCACGTGCACTGAATCCTTTGGCTTTGTTCACCAACCTTCATAACTATCTCAGAGCTGACAAGTACCCTGCAGGAGGGTACAGGACAATAGGCATCCTGAAAATTCGACATTTGCCTTTCGCTTGACTACATGTAATTACGTTCTCCAGCTTTTAGATGTCACCCATGGGAGAAGGGGATGTGTGGATGTGCACACAGGCATTCATTTGCATAAGGAACCTGTTTGCTAATTTTAAGTGAAGCTTATTACAGCACAGTTCAGTAAGAAACATGTGTGACCAGACGTCTGCCTGGCACCAGGTGTAGAAAGGCCCTCGCCACTTACTTCCGCCGCCGCCTCCTGGGATACTCTCTCCGGCAGTGTAGCCCATTAGGCCTCCATTGCCATTAGGGTTGGAAGGCACTGATGCAAGAAGACCTAAAGGGGACAGAATTTCCTGTTCAATTACAGTGTGGATCAACAACAGGCACAAAGGGTGGCTGCAGGGTGCAGCAGAGGAGTGTGGCTCACCTAGCCCTCGGTACCGAGAGAGCTGCTGGTAGAGCTGCTTCATGCGCTCAATGTTCAGGCGGCTGGCTTCAGCATGGTTCACCATGGGCTTGGGGTAATTCACTCCGATTAAACACTTGGCTACTTTTTGGATGCCTTCTGGTGCATTCCAGGGGTCATAGATATATTTTGCAGGGAAGCCTCGTAGGACAGGTAAATAACGCCTTTTAGGAAAAGGAAGAAAGGTTATTAATAAAATGCACCATGGGCGAACTTTAGCAGATCCCTAGCTATAAGTGACCGAAGTCAAATCAACACCATTTAAATGTTCTGTTTCCCCATCTCATCTCTGCTGTTCATTATGAGTAGGGACACTTAATGCTGCTTAAGCATGAAAATCTCTTCCTGGATTAGCCATTCCAAATGCAGTAACAACCACCCTTGATTTACCTGATATAGTCTCCATTGGGATCTGTTCTCCTACCAAAACCAACAGGGCAATAGCAGTGAAAAAACTGTTGGAAAAAGGAACTACAAGAGAGCCACATCCAACTTCCAGCATTTATGCTCCAATCTGCATCAAGCAGTAATTCTTCAAATACCTTCAGAAGCAACAGTAACCAATTAGTTTGCATGCACACACACAATTCCCAAAGCATTTCTGAGGTCACTGTAAAGCAAGTCAGGCACAGAACCTAGCACAGACCTGTGCAGTTAAACAGCCCGAAGCTCCCTGTGTGGGATGGGGTTGTATGAGCTTTTCCAGGGAGAGTGACAAACAGGGCTACAGGAACCCTCTGGACAGAATTACTTCTTCATCCTTTGCAGTGTTGTGTGGGGAGGGCAGTGGTCACTGAAGGATGACTGGAGATTAGTGGACAGAGGAAACAGCAGTGAGCCACTTATAAGAAAGCAAAAATGCTACCCAAAGTCACCAACAAAAATGTAGTGCCTGGTCCACTGCCTGGCTGGTGGGAGCACACCCAAGTGCAACGCACTGCAGAGATTCACCTGCCTCACAGGGCTGATCTCAAGTTCCCTGATCCAAAGGGAAATAGGGTTAATTAGGTGCTATTCAGCATTTTCATATATAACTCTGGGCTAGGAAATATGAAAGAATAGGAAATATGAAAGAAAAATGAGACAAAAAAACCCCACCAGGATTAGAAATGGTCCTTGGATTAGGAAAATTTATGATATAGCCAGGAAGGTCAAAGACGTAAGTCCTGTCAGCATAACCACAAGATGATGGATGCCACATTTCACATGATTCATTTTGTGTAACAGAAGTGCTGCTATAAAGCCATGATGTCTAAGTGAGGTGAAGTAACTTGTATTTTAAAATTTATAGTATGCATTTATAAGAACTCTTAGATGAATCTATTCTGTGATAGAAATGATTGCCTGCAAATATATCTTCCAATAAAACCAGAATATTAAAATTTAACAGTTAGGTGGTATTAATCATTGAAATGACTTTAGGTCAATTAATTTAACCAGTTTTCACTAAGATAGTAGTAATTTTACCACCCACAAGTGTGTGTGTACTGTGGTGATTACACACTTACCACTAAACAGCTAGACTGTGAACAAATAGATGTAACTGATGATTTCTAGGACTTTAAAAAAATGCTATGGGTGAGTCCCTTTCCAGTCCAACCCTGCACCATCAGCTGGGGTCCTCACCTTCATGCCTTCTTCCCAGCTCACCCACAGGTCCCCTCGTGTCAGGAAGCAGGCAACAGCATGCCTCGCCAGGTGGTGGATCCAGCCCTCCTGGCGAAGCTGGGTCATGATGGCATCAATCCATGGAAAGCCGGTCCGGCCCTCGGCCCACTTGGCTAATGCCTCAGGGTTCTTATCCCAAGGGATCTGCACACAGATGGGGTTTCCTTCCATCTTATCAAAACGGGGGTTATTTGTTGCTGCTGTGTAGAAAAATTCACGCCATAACAGTTGCCCATACAGAGAAAGAGGAGGAGAACTGTTCTTCTTTACCTAGGATCAAAACACAAGACACTATTATCAGAAATTTTTAACAGTGTGCTGAGAATTGAGCTCTAATTTTAGGTAGTACCTTTTTGTAGAGATCTGTTAGCTTGAAGTAAAACAGCCGACAGGACAAACAACCAAAGCGGAGGTAAGGGCTGAGCCCAGTAGGGCTCGCGAGCAGGGAGTTGGCATTCATCCGAGGTCTTTCAAAATTTGCCACCCAAGCCTGAGAACAGAAAATCACATTAACCAACTGTGCTTTCTTTTTTAAAAATAAAAGCACAGTGACACCTTGCTTGTTAACTGGCTCCAAGCTCGAAATTTCTACAGCTCAAACAGCAAAGCTTGATAAAAGTCTGCTTGGTTTTGTAATTTTACTTGATGAAAATCCAGCTTGAAAAAACCTGTGTGGGCTGAGATCAAGGCACACGTCACACCTTGGGGTGGACACAAAGGTGACGCTGCAGTCGCAGTGCTGCTCTCCTTTAGACAACACTGGAAAATGTGTTAAAGTCCTGGGAAAATGCATTTACAAGTGTAATTTGGGCTTCAGAACTATGTACTGGTTTTCCATTATTTCTTATGGGAAAAAACACGTTCAACTCTGAAACCCTTTGGCATTCAAATGTGAAATGGGGAACAAATTGAGTTAGATGATACACTGTGCCAACTTGAGAAATGGGAAGCGTGGCTGATTTGGCTCAGCAGTTCTGGGCCTGCAAGGGGCGTGACTGATGCCCAAAAGACTACATAAAGGAGTTGAGAAAGGCTTCACTGCTGCCCACCCTGCTTCCTTGGAGCAGTCTCAGTCTTCTACGTGCCAAAGGAGGTGCTGATCTTCCTGCTGGAGCACCGGTCTTCGCTGTCAGCATAGAAGAGAAAGGCTTGATGGATGTGCCAGCTGCTGCTCCTCCTCTGCTCTTTGTTGTTTTCTGCCGCTATTAACTGCTGCCATTTGCCTTGGTAGCAGTGGAGTATGGACTGAAACCTCCAGAAACTGTGAGCTAAGTAAGCCTTTACTTCCTTAATTTTGAGTGTCAGGTTTTGTCCCAGCAACGAGTGAAAAGCAAGACATGAGGTATGATTCAGTTCTTAGGGAACAATCTACTAGTCTGGCCATACACTTCATGTGTTAAGTTAAAAAGAGATTAAAAAGCGAGCCTTCTGTTTTGCTAGCCAACCTCATGAACACTTATGCAGGAAATCTGACTCCAAGTCCAGGGCTAATGGCAGCAATCTGTCCGATTAACACCAAGGAAAAGTGACAGTCCCTCCTCAAATTTCACTTGCCAAGGCTTCAGTTACTCAGGGCCCATTGTGGCCAAAAAATATTAAATGGGAAATGATGAGTTTTAAGTTTTATTATAGCTTATTATTATAAGTATTCTACCTATCACATCTCATTTTGCCTAAACATAAAGTAAACTTAATTATAAGTAGTTTTTACTGGCAGAACATAAGTCTGTAAGAGTTAGGACTATTCATAGTTTGAGGACCCACAGGACTTAGAACAATGCCCTGGGAAGAGGGCAGTGCTCTGCTCGGTGAAGAACTCCATCCTTGCTTCAAGGTTTCAGTCGTCCATCTGACACAAGCTTAGAAAGAAAGAAGAGCAGCATGATAGTAGTCAAAGGCAAAATACCAAAAAGAGGTCAAAGGGCAACTGAAAGTAATTAACTTCCATAACACAATTTATAAGTCTGAGTATGGATGTATTATCTTACTTTTCTTTCCAAATGCCTTTCCAAACGTGTCAGTGCTTCAGTTTCTCCTCCTGGCCACACTGCAGAGGGCAAGCCATCAGTATCAAAACCTGGTGGAAGGATGGAGGGGTGAGAGAGAAAGACGGCAGGAAAAAAGGCAAGGAGAGAGGGGGGACAAGAGAGGGAGGGAAGGAAAGACAAAGAGAAAGGAAGAGAGGAAGGGATAAAGGAAGAAAGGATACATTATTATTCTGAAACAAAAAGAATTCTTATGTAACCACAATAACTAGAAAGACAAACTGCTTTGCAGAAGTTATGCAAACAACAAAAATGAATAAATGGCCTGGACAGGTCATCACTTTCAGAGGACAGATCGCAGTTTCTACTCTTTAGGATGTATGTATGTATGTCTTAATGTGATAGCAACAGATCACATACTTATACAATACAAAAATAATGTACAGACTTATCACCTATTTTCTAAGTTTTTTTCTTTTCACATTACCCTTTTCTTTTTTTTTTTTTTTTTTTTTGCAAACTTCTTTATTTGACAAAATCAGAGGTGTGGGATTTTCTGGGATTATGATGGGTAAACTCCTGAGGTCCACGTAGAGAGCTGCCAACACTTACCTAGCTCTTCCAGGGAAGGGACTCCATATTTCTCGTCATGGTCATCAGACAAAGGAGTCATGCACTTTTCTATGACTTCTGAAGTAATCGTCTCCACTGGAATCTCCAGTGGCTCCATTTTACTGATTAGTGTCTGAAATCTTTTGTAAGTTAGAGGTGGCTGTCCACCATTGAGTTCTATGATCCTATGAGGAGAGGAAAATGAAGTTAGGGACAAATGACAATAATTTTTTCATTGAAAAGTTATGAGAAGGCTTAAATCAGAGAGTAAAATCTATCACTTAAGACTTAGAATGTTAGTTTTTCATATGACTGCAAAATATATTCACAATGCCTAATAACTTTAAGGTCATTTTCTTCATTTTCCAAATTCCTGATAGGTGTCAGAAATAGACAGTATGACAAACTAAAACCAGTAAAACAGTAATAAGGACTTAGCAGTGAAAAACCAACTAAGTGGTTAAATTAGTCTAATGGCAATAACAAAAGATTAATATATATATATGTATATATATATATATATATATATATATATATATATATATATGTAAAAATAGACTAAAATGCAATTTAAGGACTCTCAATTATTAATACAAACTAAACCAGGCTGACAGCTACACCAAAAAGTAATCAAGTTCAAGCCCAGATCAGGCAACTTAGACACCTGGTGAGACCTTATCTCAAAATAGAAACAATAAATGAACCTAATGCTGGCCAAAAAAAAAGTGTGTGTGTGTGGGGGGGGGGGCGGGGACAGCGGGGGGAAGAAAAGAATGAGTGGTGCTACATACTAGATCAGATCCCCATTGCAAATGTGGACTGATAAAAATTTAAACAAGTAAATACATATTTAAACAAATTAAACAAATATATATTTAAAAATGAAATTAAATATTTAAACTATTTAAACAAATTAAACAATAAAATGGGCTGGGAATGCAGCTTAGTATAAACACCCTGGGTTCAATCCCAAGCACAAAACAAGACAACACCAAAAGCAAACCTTACTTGTCTAGGTCATATAACGTATGTGAAATTCGTACAATGACTTCTACTCCAGCTTCTGTAGCCAGTTTCTTAATAGCTGCATCACGTTCCTTTCCAAAGGGTTCCGAATCATACTCAATTGAAAGTTTAGTAATATTCCACTCCTAAAGCAGCAGAAAACACCACCACAGTATACCAGATCTGGTTATTTTTTCTAAATAGCAATAAGTGAAAAGCTCAAAATCTATACACCAAAGGGTTATACATATATCAAACTTCATGTATGCAGGAAGAAAAACACAAAATGTATGAATTAAAGAAATATAAGTAACAAATCTATTCTCACAGATTCAGGGCACTTAACTAGGTGCTAACCAGTCAAGAAATATGCTTAAAAGTAGCTGTTACGCAAAACATTTGGGTAGTATTATATTTTTTCAAATTACTTGAAACTGCATTATCTCAGCCCCTCCTCAAAACACAACTCAGCAGGAAGTTCGCTCTAGTTCCTCTCCTCACTTTGCAGGTAAGATTATTATTATTTAAAAAAAATCTTATTTACATATATATGTATGCATGTGTGTGTATATATGTATGTATGTATGTATGTATGAGTTTGGCACAGAGTCTCGCTCTGCAGACTCACAGTGATCCTCCTGTTTCAGCTTTCCCAGCTCTGGGATTACAGGCACACGCCACCATGCCTGGTTTCAGGGCCTGCACAGCAAGCCCAGGGCGGGGCTAGCATGGTATGTGGGACCAGGGATTGAACCTTGTGTCCTCATGCTTGCCAGGCAGGCACAAGGACCACTGAGCTATCTCCCTGGTCCCAGGTAAGAATATTTTTAAAGAATGAGGGATTTGCTAAGCCAGAAAGCCACAACACTTGCATGTGTGCCTGCAGATTTAAAAAATGCTCCTTAATACACCTTTATTAGTAGATACAGTATCACCTGCCTAGCTGAGGCCCTGTGTGCAAACATTTTATTTTTGATGAAAAGATGTCACCTGTGGAAAATCTGAAGATAGTAATAATAACAGCAGCTGCTTACTGAGGGTCAGGTAGTATTAATAAAGCTCTGAATAGGTGATTTTATTTATTTATTTATTTTTTTGAGACAGGGTCTTGTGCAGTTCAGGCTGGCCTTGAGCTCACTTTTGTAGCCCAGGCTGGTCTCGAACTCGCACCAATTCTCCTGCCTCAGCCTTCCAAGTGATGAGATTACAAGCACGAGCCACCATGCCTGGCTGAATAGGTGATTTTAAATGAGACCAAGGCTTAAAAGAATTAAGTGATGTTCCTTCAGCAGGCAGTACAGGTTTTAAAATTCTTTTTTTTTTTTTTTTTTTTTTTGTGGTAGGACCAGGGTTCGAACTCACGACCTTGCACTTGCCCAGCAGGCACTTGTGCCTCGGAGCTATCTCCCCAGCCCCCAGGCTTTAAAATTCTAAAATTTACTTTGATCTCAGAAAAAAAAAATCTGTAATCCTACCATTATTTAACCGACTATATGATAATGCAGTGCAATTCTTCAACCCTATTGATGAGGGCTGTTTTCCCCAAAATAGTTCTTATCATTCACTTGTAAATATCTGCTATTCTGCCATCCGTTTTTGATTTTACTCTGTTGATGTCAGATAATTTGTGCAATCTCAGTCTTCTGCAGTTAACTGAGCCTTCAAGTGGCTTTCCTTGATGAATGCTTCCTGCACCTAGGAATCTGTGCATGCTATAGTTCTTGACCTCAGTCTATAGATGCTGAGCTGCCTGGTACTCCTGTCCATATCTGTTCTCCTTTACTAGCTGTCACACTTCCAGCCTTCCAGCACTACCATGGTAGGAGGGGCATCCCTACCTGCCACAGAGAGGCAGAGTTGTGAGGTTACTTGAGCAAGGCCTAGCCTTTGAAACTTGCACAATGTACTCTTTTTTTTTTTTTATAGTACTTTTTTTAAAAAATATTGAGACAGTTTCAAAACACGTTAGTGGGACAGCCACAATAATTAACACAATGCATATTGTTGTCTTCATAGTTGTTGTTCAGAGTACAGGATGCAAACATGATAACTCTTCTAAACACTATTTGTTTGTTTGTTTTTGTCTTTGTGGGACCGGGTTCAAACTCATGACATTGCACTTGCCAGTCAGGCACTTATGCCACAGAGCTACCTCCCCAGCCCCTCTTCTAAACACTATTGGTACAAATATTTCTTTTCATTGAATTAAGAGAAAGTAGTTATATACATAGAGCAATATCCCATAGTGGGTTATTGGCATAACTGGCAATGTGGGAAGCTGTTGACTTGAGCCTTTTATAACTCAGCATACTAGTCTGGCTTTACTTTTATGCCTTGTGGTTAAACTTTTCTGCTGGATGGTTAAGGCCAAGTTGAAGCAGGACCTATACAACAAAACATGTAATTTTTATATCTGACAAGGTCAGTCAAATCCTCTCAGGATTTACCTTGAAACCATGTACAATGCTTTGTAGAACTGCAGTCATTGTCAGCCATCTGGATTACTCAGAGCCATTGCTTGACCAGTTTGCTCTCTGTCAAAGCCTGACAAAATGTTGAACCTGTACAATATACTCTCTGACACTTGCTTAAAACAAATCCTAGAGACAAGCCAGATTCTCTAGGTGGGAAACAAACTCTACCTTTTGATGCAACAGCAGCAAAATATTGTGGACTCAAAGTGCCACTCCTCAGATACAGTGGCCCGCCCCCTTCTCATTTGTTCTGATGCCACGTTTCCAGGCAGGCCTCCTGTGAGTTCATACAGAGCATGTGCTTCCACCACCCTGGCACTCACTATCACAGATTTTGTTTCTCTCTGCAGCACCCAGCACAACCATCTATCTCCTTCCCCCTATAGCGCAGGCTCCATCAAGGCAGTGCCTTGCCGTTCGCTCCAAGGTCTCTCCCCACCACTACCTGCTCTGCTGATCCTCTCATACATGTGGTGCACAGTATTAAAGCAAGGTCCACATTAGTCAATGAGCATAATGTAAATGTAGTGGTAAATGTTAGTGGCTTAGTGTTCTGCTATCACTTGATTTTCAAAAAAACATTTCATCATGCTTTGCTATGTTCATCAGTAATGATCTCAAGCACATGTTCGCCTCTTGGATATAAGGAGAAGTCTTAAAATTTATGTATCCATTACGTGCTTGCTTTCTGAAACAAACACTTCAAGTGGCTTATGAAAAGATCCTGTAGGACCTGGAATGGACATGATCTCACCAGCTTATCAGTCTGGCATTCAGTGTAGAAGATACTACATTTAGCTGCATTATAGTAACTTATATAACAAACCAAGAATTATAGTGCCATTCAGATTTACCCCAGTTAGTGGCTCCTAAATCTTATCATTTCTTCAGGAAATCATAGAAAAAAGTTAAGAGACAAAACCGTCTTGTTTCTTGTATTGTCAGAATTTATTATTTTTGTTTTGTGTGTGTGTTTTTGAGACAGGGTCTCTCTATGCAGTTCAGGCTGGCATTGAGCTCACTTTTGTAGCCCAGGCTGGTCTCGAACTCGCACCGATCCTCCTGCCTCAGCCTCCCGAGTGCTGGGATTACAGGCATGAGCCACCATGCCTGGCTAGAATTTATTCTTTAAAAATTTTTTTTTTTTTTTTTTTTTTTGTAGGACCAGGGTTCAAACTCACGACCTTGCACTTGCCCAGCAGGCACTTGTGCCTTGGAGCTATCTCCCCAGCCCCTAAAAAATTTTTTTTTAATGCATTGCTTTTTAAACTTTTATTTATATATTCATGTTATGGCCGGCTTAGCCTGCCCTGGAGGTGGGACTGGCACAGCATGTGGTGCTGGAGATCTAACCATGGTCCCTGCAGTTGCCTAGGTAGGTGCTTTAGATTGCTGAGGTATCTCACTAGCCCCGTATTGTCAGAATTTAATCACAAAAAAATTTGGTAAAAAAATCCTAAGTGTATTAGACATGCACACAAACACATGTGTGAAGATGCTCTGGCATATTTTTGCAACAGAGGCAGGATAAGGAGAACACACCGGTACGTGAGGGCTTGGAAGTGTCAACAGCACTGCCACAACCACCACTTGTCCCAACCACACAGACCAGTCCTCAGGTCTAGACTGATGCCTCTCTGATGTGGAAAGTCACTTGTTAAATCCTCCCTCTGGGCTCAGCTACTATAAACAGTCAAGCCAGACCCCCACTGAGCGAGGTGGCCAGCCCTGATCAAAGAATCTTCTCCCTCAAAGACACTACAGGTGACACTGATGGTCAGGGATATAGGGAGGCCTGCTTTTAACTGTGTATCTTTTCAAGCTTTTTAGAAAACACATGTATGTAGTATGTCTAAATAAAAACAAACATTAATTCAATAAGAAAAAAATTAATTGTATGGCTCTGTACATAGTAAATAAATCTGAAAGAAAATCTTCCTAAGATGCATTTTATATAGATTAGTGGTTCCCAACCTTTCTAATGCTGTGACCCCGCAATATAGTTCATGTTGCGGTGACCCCAAACCAAAAAATAATTTTGGTGGCTACTTCAAAACTGTAATGTTGCTACAGTTTTGATTTACAATGGCTTTAGGCGACCCTTGTGTTTTGGTCATTTAACCCCTGCCAGGGTTGCGACCCACAGGTTGAAAACTACTGATATAGATTAATGTACTCAGCTGAAGGAAAAATAAAGGTCAGTATTCTACATGTGTTCATGTGTCTATATATGCTAAAACCAATCAAATTGCCATATCTAAGAACAAGATGTACCTAAGAACATTAGATAGTTGATACAACAGTGCTACTTTCGTTAGAAGAAATTTTAAAACAAGAAATATAAAAGACAATCTAACTTGAAGAAAGTGCTCAAAAACATGTAAATAATTTTTTTGTTATTTTATAGTGAATACAATCTTTAGGATTCATTTCACTTTCACCAAATGGATTTGGAGACAGGGTTGAAGCAATTATGCACACACACACACACACAATTACTGCTAAACTATTCTGTTATTTTGGATATAGTCTTAGAACTTTTCCTCTACCTAGATTTCATTAGTCCTCCAGTTCTAATAGTGAGCACTCTTATTGGCTGACACTGTTACACTAGCCATACCCTAGACATCAAATGCTTCTGTGAGAAGCGGAAGAGAAGGACCAGGAATACTTCTTGGATTCCTACACTGAAGATGTTATTCAGCCTAAGGACCAGTTCTCTTCCACAATAAAAATAGGAACCCTTCTATTATGAAAATATGAATTAAGCATCTGCAAAAAAACAAAACAAAACCAAATACACTTGTAGAAATTCTAGTAGTAATAAAGAAGAGAGAAACATAAAAAGCATAGGCAGGAAAATCAGCTTCTGGTCTGAGCACATCCTGACCTAACAGCACAATCTTGAGCTACTCATTTAGTCTGTATAGGTTAACTTTTTTCCATCTGGAAAAAGAGGTAGCAAGAAGAGCAACAGATTGCTAAGATTCTACTAGGTTAAAAGAATAACTATCACAGTACAATTTTGTATTATTGGTACAATGTCAATGTTATCACTGTTTGGCCCAGAAGGTCCTCACAGATGAGCACAGGTAGGCCCTGTTTCCCAGTGCTATCTGTGTGCCCAGGAGGGTGTGGGGGGAAGTGTTCAGCAGAAAACAAGTTAAAGAAGCTACCATGGAACCATCTGAAACACTGAGAAGCAATATGGAATGAGCTCCACAGTATCCAGGTCTGTGCATAGAGTGAGACACTGAGGCAGACACAACACATGGGCTACACATAACAAGCTCCTGCACACCGATTCCCACGCATACACAGAATTTTCTAACTGGACGCACACAACAAAACCTGGCAGCAACTGGTGCTTCTGTGAGGTAACTAGCAATCTACTTACTGAACATACTGTCTCCTTTGACAATGATTAATATTTCTTAAAATTACCTTGAATAGCCGGGGAAACACATCTGCTGGCTGTCCACGAATCACAAACAGGCGAGAATTTAACTTTCGAAGATTGGCATCAAGGTCCTCGAGACACTGAAGCAAAAATCTAGAGTGGAGAAAACATGAAAATTCTTAAAAAGATATAAAATGTTACAAAATCAGTTTATTCAATAATCTGAGATGCCAACTCCTATCTTCTACCCTTACTGATAGATAAATTACTGTTGGCAGAAAACGTTTTTAAAAGTGATAAGTTTCTCAGTACTTCAGTGAAGAGGCTGAGGCAGGAGGATCGGTGTGAGTTCAAGACCAGCCTGGGCTACAAAAGTGAGCTCAAGGCCAGCCTCAACTGCATAGCGAGACCCTGTCTCAAAAAGACAAAAACAACTTCACTGAAGATCTGATTTCAATCACTAATATTCATTACATAAAAGTATTAAACTAGGGTTGCTGGTGGTAGATGCCTATAATTCCGGTGCTCTTAGAGGCGGAGGCAGGAGAATTCAAATTCAAGCCCAGCCTGGGCAACTTAGTGAGACCTTGTGTTAAAATGAAAAATAGACTTGGAAATACAGCTCACTGCAAAGGCTCTGGGTTTAACCTTCAGCACTAAAAAACAAAATGCAAACAAAACACAGAAAAAAGAAATTAGAAAAATTTAAGTTGTGAAAATAAAAATTATGTTAAAAATACCAAAGCAATTAAATGAACTGATCTTATTGTTTAAATGTAATAAATATTTCTTATATGAAAATGAGATTTCATATAAAGAGACTACCTAGAAAAATATGGAAAGGGGGCCACAGACAGCTTTCAGGTGCAGAATGTTGAGCTCACATGGGCAAGCCCTGGAGAGACCCCAGCACTGTAAAGTATTATTTAATTTTCTCATCTGTAAAATTGGCACAGTAACAGGATTTATCTCACAGCAGCATTTTGTGAGAACAGACTAAACATGGAAGTTCTTGGAACAGCATCTGGCTGTCGTAAGCACGATTATGTAAGTGTTAATCATTACTTTTTAGCCCCTCCTTCCTCATTTTTATTTTGTCTACAATAATTTGAGTGAGTTTTTATCTCTTGCTTACATTATTTACTGCTGTGCCTTCTGACAATCTCTGTGCTTGCAATTCATTCTAACACACAATACCAAGTCTTCTTGAGGTAGGCTTTCCTGTACAAAGGTCTTTCAAGACTCATTCCTTACATAATAAAGAACTAATTACTTTCTTGGCTACTAACCTAGGGTCCCAAGCCCCTCTTCCTCAAAAAATTATCATAATTTTCCCTTATGAATAACTTTTAGTTTTGAAAAACCCCATATATTTCTGTAAGTAGACATGACAACAGAAAACAGTGGGACTTCTACACCTATAAAGAACCACTGTGAACATACCACCTCATTTGAATGTCACTCTGAACCAGGGACAAGGTCGACATTAACATGGATGTATATTTAGAAAAGTGTACAGTGCAATTAAGACTCAGTCAGCTCATCTGTATAATACTTCTTCAGAAGTACCCTACAAAATCTCCTATATCCTAGGATGAAAATGTCAACCCAAAGAGAAGTATAATTTTTTTCCAGTGCTAAGTGAAAAATGTAACTTGAAGACTATGCAAAATTTAACCCTTCATCTTTTGCTCTCAGCTAAGAAAAGGGGAAGATTCCCCTACATTCAAATTCAATGTCCTTCAGAGAGCACACCAACTTCAACCTTTATGCACGGATGCTTTTCATAGTCCATTAAAATACCCAGAGAACAATTTTAGTGAGACATCTTTCAGATTTCTCATTTGGCATATAATATAAACTTCTTGAATTACACTCATTTGAAGGCTCAGCTAATAATGTGACTGTCTGCTGAGCAGCTTGGACTCATAGTGATCCTCCTGTCTCAGCCTCCCCAGTGCTGGGATTACAGGCGTGTGTCATCACGCCTGGCCTTTGGTCTCCGTGGTAGCTCAGCATGTCCAGGGGTGGGACCAGTAGGAATGTGATGTCAGAGATCAAACAGTGGTCCATGCATCTGCCAGGTAGGTGCTTCGTTTGTTGAGCTAGCTTGCTGGCCCTACGATTGGTTTTAAATAGGTCGAATAGTAATACAACTTATAATCTTTCAAATAATTTTATTGTACACAATGACACAGTTCCCATGTTATTTGATTACAACCCTGAACACATATCACTTTAAAATAAATTGAAGAGGTGTTAAGTGAGAAAATATATTTCTTTAAACACTAAAAACATGTTTTTCCTCCAGAAATCACTGCTTCTAAAAATATTTTTTTCCTCCAGAAATCACTGCTTATTTCTATTATAGAACCAACTGTATGCAATAAGATTTCTGGTACCACCTCCAAAAGATGATTTCAACATAAATCAACAGAAATAGTTTCTTAAGTAGGTCATTGCTATAGCAACCACTGTGAGGTTTAGTATACTCCTATCACAATGACCTACTTTCTGGGCTGTGCTAGAACAGCTTTATATAACTAGTGTTTCTAGTTCTATCTGTAAAACAATCTAAAAAAGGCAATGGCAAGATACAACATAATCCCACTGCTGCTGAAAAGAAGGCATTGTGAATTAGCATGTGTCACATGAGAATACAGCCATCTGCTTCTACACTTGAGTTTCTAAAATATACCTTATCATATGCTCGGCAATGAAAACTGCTCTTAGATTATCTAAGCCAAAACAATTCACTGCTGGCCATAGAGATTTTATTTAAGGACTATAAGCAAGCTGCACTAAAACCCACAGGGAGATTATCTTCTATCCTCTACGTGAAATAACAAAGTTAAATTTAGGAACAAAATCAGAGTTCTAGATAGTATATATCATCACAAAGAAAAAGATTCTAAGTCATAAATGAAAGTCTGTAATAGTTTATTAGGGATTTTACAAATAATAATTTATGTTTCCATTAATTGAAAAAAGTTTGGGTATCTTCTTTTCCTGGCTTATAATTAATTTGAAACACTAGACTTACCCTGTAGTGTAACACAAAGTTACTTTTTATTACAAAGATTTTGCATTACCTTTTATTATTTATTTATAATGTATCTAGGACAAGGTCTACAGGGACTCATTACGTAGGTCAGACTTGTGATTCTCCTGTGTTCAGCCTCCCAAGTGCTGGGAGTACAGCGTGCATCACCATGCCCATCTCAATCTGTCTCAGCGTGCCCTCGGGGTGGGGCCAGTGCATTACCTTTTAGACTAAGCTTTACACATACAGCTTTAAGGCATTAATATAATTTTCTAACTGTGATATACGAGAAAAATTAGATAATCGTAAAGTAACATGTACTTCTGGCACAGAGGAGAATTCATTAGTCTGCTATCACAGTTGACTCTGACAACTGTAGAGGCAGACTAGTTCAACTGTGTTTCTTGACTCAAACATGAGTGGTACTGTCTCTGGTGACAGGACTTCCTGAAATGTTTTGCAAGACTCAGTAAAATTCTAAACAAAATGCAGTGTTCTCTTGACTTACCTATGAAAGTTATGTAGGAATCAGGATAGTTATATAGTTGGGAAGACTACTTTGAGTATTGAGAATTGTTCTATTTCTGGCTTCTTTACACAAATTCCACTATTTTTCTTCTGATCATTTTGACAACCAACATGCCTCCGCAAAATTCAGTGAAATACTAAATCACTAAGAAGTGATCCTGTTCATTACTATGGTGTTTCTGACGAGGTTTCCATGGGAAATTCATGCCTAGAAGAGTCTCTGGAACATGCTGTGCATGAAAACCACAGAGCATGCTCTAAGAGAAAGAGCAGGTAACATGTATATGCTATAGAAAATCACTTCTGGATTTTTCTCTTTCTGAAATGGGGAGATTGAGGCAGAAATTTCAGGAGCTGGTATGGTGATGTGAACAGCGGGAGGTGAGAGGAGGAGGGTACCTGACCTCCGGGCTGTGAGGGGCTTGTTCAGCTCTTTCCAGGGCCAGACTACCCCTGACATGCAGCAGGAGTCCAGTAAGAAGCCAAACACATATGTAAATGATGGAGGAGAAAGAGGTTTTAAAGCTTGATGCAATAGTGGAGAAGAAACACAAAGGGAAAGAATGTTCTTCACATGTCTAGTTTGTGGGGTACTTTTACATGTTACACCTCCTGCAACTCTACATGTATCTCAATTAAAAAATTGTGGAATTTTAAAAGCTGATGGTATTAAAAGCCCATCAAGCACATTTGCCAGGCTCCACTGAGCAACTGAGTAAGAAACTAATCTGCACATGTCTGACTCCAAACCTGTCCTCTCTGCACCATACAATGCCCTTTTCTTGCAGATTATGTACCCATCGGAAATACTTTAGGGAGTTCATCTGATCGCTGTAAGACTATGAAGAGGACTAGAGTACAGTTTTCATCCTCAGAATGAAAGACAGGCACATTAGTGAATGTGGAAGAGCTGAAGCCATACTGCTGTAACAAACTGCTCCTAAATCTCTGTCTTCTGAAACAACTAAAGCATATTCCTCCTCACTCATATTCTATTGCAGACAAGCTAAGGCATTTCTATTCATATTGAATTGGTCGAAGCAAGTTACACAGCTAATGAGACTGCAAGGTGGCAGGAAAGCATCAACCCTGCTGTACAAAGGACAGTGGAAGAGCAAACCATAGTAGTATCCGCCATTCATGCAGCTGAACACTGGCTGGTATTCAGACTGTGCAGCTAAAAGGCACACACACACACACACACACACACACACACACACACACACAAATACTACCAAACAAGGGTGTTCACACTGAGCTACATCCCCAGATCTTTCTTGTTTTTTTTTCAGTTTGAGACAGGTCTTACTAAGTTGCCAAGCTGGGCTCACACTGGGACACTCCTGCTTCAGCCCCCAGACTGCATGGGCCTCCACATCGGGCTACAGTGAGCTACGTTATGAAGAGTGTGGTATGGCAGCACAGAAGGACCTCAGTATGTGTGTACCAAAGGAAAGGGCACAAAAGAAAAAAGACATCTGAATGATGTTTGGAATTTGTAAGTAGTCAGGAGAACAACGCAAGGGCACCAAAAGCAGAGAGAGCGGTATGCTTTGATCAAGGACATGTGCAGGAGCTGTGGGTGGTGGGGAGAAGAGAGTGGCTGGGAGAATGGCCCTAAATGCTCTCTTTCTAAAATAAAACACGTGCTACTCCTAACCCACTTTCAATCACTTATCTGTCCCAATATTTAAATATAGCAGGACTAAAAATTGCATATTTTAAAATTTTAAGATAACAAGAAAAATAAAAAACCCCTAGTCTTATCAAATTTATTCAATATAAGAACTGTCTGGTTGAAATGAAACCTATCCAAGCGGTGCTTGGGACAGCCTGCATCTTAACAAACCTGCTGCCCAAGTGGCACTCAGAGTAAGCTGTTCAGTGGTTAACAGTTGGAAATATGTTCAAAACCAATGCCAAACAAAACCTGTTATCAACTGCTGCTGCTGTCACAACACTGGATTAAGGTACCCAGACAGAAACAGACTGACAATACCACTTTTCAAATACTTCACTGGGCTGCTCCCCACCCTAAGAAGGTGAGAAAGACGACCAGAGTCTAATCCAGTGAGGACAGAAGACAGTGCCTAAGCCCCACCCACTGTAAGGAAGCTAACAGCAGACCTCATACAAAGCCTGGTTTCCAAAAGCCTGTCCCACAGTTCAAGCATATGTGAGGCATAATATTGTTACACAATAAGACAAGGAAACCTGCCTTGCTCTACCCAGCCTGGGTTTAAAGAAAACAATGTTTACCCCTTGGTAAAGAGGGAAAAATAGTAACTGTGTAGTACAGGAGCAGCCTGTCATGGTCATGGTAAATCCTATGATCAGAGCAAAAGTTACCAGTGCTAATTCGATCATGGTGAACAGAGTGATAAAAGAAAAATCAGACAAAATCAAATTCAAGGCCATCCTACTACATATATGAACACCACTCAAAATCATGAGTCATAAAAACAAAGCCTGAGAAATAGGAATGGAGGAAATCTGTAACTAGATGCACTGTGGTGCCCTGGGTGGAATTCTGGGACAGAAGAATGACACTATGAGAAATGTGAATAATGGGCTGGAGTAAAGTTAGTTATGGTTTTGATAAAAAAAAAATATGGGAAACTGGGAATGGAGGATATAGCAGCTCTCTCCGTGTTACCTTCGGACATTTTCTACCAATCTAAAGTTATTCATGGGCCGGGGATATATTTCAGTGGCATAAGCACCTGCTAAGTGTAAGGTTCTGAGCTCAATCCAGGTACTATAAAAATAAGTAAACGAAAAAACAAAGTTATTAAAAAGTAATTTGTAATCTTAAAAATCTTATGAAGAAAGGATTTTTTTTTTTTCTTTCCTGTATTTAGGACAGGGTCCACAGGGTCTACTATATAGATCAAAGTTGTAGTGATTGTCCTTTTTTCAGCCTCCCAAGTGCTAGAATTATAGGTGAGTGCCACCATGCCCAGTCTCCATTACCATCTCAACGCACCCCATGAACGGGGCTAGCACAGCACACTTGGGATTGAACCCCTGCCACTGTGCTCTGCCTAAGCAGGTACTTTATTCCACTGACCTGTCAGGTCAGCCCACAAACACATAATCTTAATGATAATTCAGGAATTCACCTGAATTAACCTTAAGTACAACACTGCATTTCAAGTAATTCCATGTTTGCTATGACCTGAGATGATTATTAAAAGAAATCTTACACAGGCAGGCAGGCAGGCAGGCATCTCTGGATTCTTAACTTCAATCCATGCTTCCTTCAAAGGCTTTCCCCCCAAATAGTCCCACCAAAAATCAATCAATCACACCATAAATAAGAACTCAATGTGAGTTACTAAATGACAGATAGGAAATGACTGAGAATTCTCCAGAAATGCTGTGATGCCAACTCAAGAAACTCCAAGCATGATGAAAAGAGAAAGGCACGGGCAGAAGGTGTGGAGTGTGGAGGGGCCACGAATGCTGGACAGGCAGACTCAGGAAAAGCATAGAGAGGGGGGCCATCCTCCAGAGAACACACCCAAGACTTGTTTGGCTGTCTATTAAATCACTACCCTGAAACGTATGAGGCAAATGACCTACTGAATGAAGGGTGTCAGCAGCTCAGTGTCGAAGGACAGAATACCAGCTTGGCAGTGGCCTTGCCTAGCTTGTGCAAGGTCCTGGTCCAGAAATGAAATATATTTGCCAGTAGCAAAACAAGACTGGTAAACATCCTCCCTTGGTCTGTGGCCAAGGAAGTGCTCAGATTGGAGTGAGGCTGCCACCTGAGCCAGGACTCCAGTGGGAATGGCAGGGTGCCCAGACCCTTCTGAGGTGGTATTCTCAGGGACCAAGCCCTAATACCATGCTTCAAAGGCTCCACGGGCTTCCACGGTATTACCTATAGACTGAGCTCCTGGCCATGGCCCCAATTAATACCTGAACCACAGGCATTGAGAAGAGAATATAATGCTAAAATATTGACTGAAAAAGAATTCTTGGAGCTAAGAAAAACAACAGAAACATCCTAAAAAAGAAAATGATAAAAATAAGAAGTTAGTGAAAATAACCTAGAAGATAAAATATGAAATAATAAGAGTAAAAAGGCACGCTGAATTGGTGATGCATGCCTGTAATCCCAGCACTCAAGGCTAAGGCAGGAGGAATGCCATAAGTTCAAGGCCAGCCTGGGCTATACAATGAGTTCAAGGCCAGCTTACAAAATACATACATATATATATACATAATCTAGAATCCTCTGGTATTAAACAGCAGATAGTATGAACAATTTTATGTGAATAAATTTGAAAGCATGGATGAAATAAATTACTTGAGAAAATTAAAAATTTACCAAACTCTAAAAAGAAAAAAAAAAAAATTACCAAACTCAATTCAAGAGCAAAGGAACACAATGATCTTGATAGTTATTAAAGATACTGCACTAATAGTTAAAAATCTTACAATCAAAATGTAAGAGACAGCTTTACAGATGAATTTGAGGAAACATTCAAGGAATAGGTAATTCTAATTTAAAAGAGGATCTTCTGTTTTTAGTATGGCACTGGGTGCTGAGTTTTCCACTGAGCTGCATCCCCAGGGCCTCCCCTGTCCCTCTTTGAGACAGGGTCTGAACTGTTTACGCCAAGCTCTAAACACATGTTATACATAAAACACATGATGACTTTAGGACTTACCCTTAGAACACTGGTTAGCTTAATATTTAGAACTTAGTTACTAGCTGGGCATGGTGGCACACATCTATAATCCTGGAGTCAATAGTTTAGGCCCATCCTGTAGTTTAGTTAATCAATCCCATGACTGACTGAAGAGAACCAGAAAGAGTAGTAAGAAAAAAATCTCTACTTAGCTCCAACAAACTGAAATGGAAAGATAACTTTCTCAGTCTGTAAAACAGGACCCACAGTTAGCCCCAGAAAACATGGTGAAATGCTGAAAGCAGTCCTTTCAAGATGGGAAAGATGATGCCTGAAGCTCTCACTTCTCTATCTGTATTACCATGCCTAACGTGTTACAACAGAAGAGCAAGAAATAAAAGGTAAAGGGTAGAATGGGCAGAAACTAAACTGTGATCACTTACAGATAGGTGAATCAATTCAACCAATTGAGAGAAAATAAATTCACAGAAGAAATTGTTTAGATTTAATAAAAGTTTCAAAAGATAAAACCACTTAGTTTTGGGAATCAAATTACAGTAACATAACCTATATAACTTATGCCTCTGATATAAAAAAAGCACATAGACCTATTTATAGTCTAGAAATCTTATTCCCATCTAATTTTAGAAAGCACTGCATTAGGACTTCAGCAGGTTAGTCCAAATCAAGCATGAGACAGAGTTCTAAGCTTTAAGGGATTTACATACAGCTAAATAACATCTGTCTAAAATGTATTAAAAAACATGTTGCCCCAGATCTATGTATAATGCCTTTCTGTTGTCTGTCTTATTTCAAATTTCCACCTTTCAGAAACAGTGAAGCTACTGAAAAGCTATTTTTATTTGTGCACTGGAGATTGAACCCAGTGCTTTCCTCTGAACCATTTTCCATGCCTTTTTCTGTAGTTTTGAGGCAGCTGCTGAATTCTCCAGGATGGGCCTGAACTATTGCACCAGCCTTTAGGGATAGAGCTTATAGGTGTGTACCTATAAAAATCTATGACTCAGCACCTGTAACCATGCAGGCCTGTTGGAGACTTGACAAACAGGATCTTTCCCATATTGATATCACTTCAAAGACAGCTATACAAATACAACCATTCACTTCTCTATCAAAAATTTGTTGAAAGACTAAATGCTAAGCATTGTTGTAGATTTTGGGAATAAAAGAAAAACTTAAGTGCCTGGTGGCATGAGTTTGCATGTTACCTGACAACAATGACAACTGTGAAGGTCTCCAGTGTGCATCAGATAGCATGCTAAGCACTCTACATGTACATTCTCAATGACTCTTTGTTACAGTACTTCCTCCACTTCCAAGTGAGTAAACTGGGACACATGAAGGTTAAGAAATTTTCCCAATGATTCATAAACAGGAAAGTAGCAAAACCATGAAACTTCAACCAGTGGGCTTGGATTTAATCCCAAGATCGAGAACTAGCATACCACCATACTGTAGCTCAATGGTAATGCTTCCAGTGGAGAGAACTAAACAAGTGTAGGAGGACATGGAGGTATAATTTTACACAGCATGGTAGGCAGCACTCACTATAACAAGCATCTGAGATAAATCAACTCTTAAGGAAAGAAGGGTTACTCTGGCTCAAGTTCTGCAGTTCTCAGGCCATGCTCAATTGGCCCTGTGCTAGGCAGTACATCATGATTAAAGTCTGAGGCTGGAGCCAAGCTCTTCCCCTTGGGACCTGAGGGCCTAGGAGGGACACCTGGGAATTACTACCCAATCAATGTGTGCCCTCTTACCCAAAGACTTCCCAACAGCTGTGTGAGCTGGCAACCAAGTCCTTAACACATGGGCCACTGGGGTAGACGCAGAACCAAACCAGCATGGTCACAGGAAGATACTGCCCACTCAAGCAACTCTTTAAAGGTTATCTCAGACCATATGCTCCTAAGTCTCCCAAATGCAGTTAAGGGGATTCTACCTCTCCATTCCTCAGGCCAAAGTTTTACCTGTCTGGTCAGAGGAGGACAGACTTCTGCTGCAGTAACAACCCCAAATCACTAGCTTGACAAAACAATTTTTTACCTTCTTTGTGCTGAGCTCACTGCAGCTCCAGGAAGTTGTCTTCTAAATGGTGACTGTGTCATCCCAGCCCTCTGGTCCTCTGGCTCTAGATTTTCAATGTAAGGACCCTCCTCTTCCCTGGGGAACAACAAGGAGTACCTTACAGGGCCTCAGCCAAGGGCTTCCTTACAAAACTCATTGGCTATAACCAGTTGTGCAGTTTTGAGACCGAAAGGGAGCAGAGAAGAGAGACAACTTAGAGCTCCCTTGGAGACATGAACAGAACTAGACAGGACTGGACCAGACAGGTTGAACTCTACTTCAGCACCTTTGACCTTTCTCTTTTTTCTAGACCTACACCTACAGTATGGCAAACTTCAGCTCTACCCTTAAAGAACACCCTCTTTATTATAAAACACTAAAAACTGAGTATTTATAAAGAATTGAAATTCAGTTGGATTGCAATTCTGGAGGTTGGGAAGTCCAAGACTGGAAGTCATCTGGTAAGGGCCTCCTCACTGCCTATAACTGCTGAATGACAAATGAGCACACACGGGAGACAGAAAATCTGGACCAAATCCAACTTTTATGAGGAGGTTACTCCCAACTTAACTCCAACAGCCTTAATTCATTTATGAGGGAGAGGGACCATCATGATCTATTATGCCTTAAAGATCACAATTCTTCAGACTCTTACAAAAGCAATTAAATTTTAACATGAGTTTTGGAGGGGTCATTCAAACTATAGCAATAGTGATACCAACAGAACCAATTACAGCAAAGATGGGTCAGAGTTAAATGGAGTCAATATATTTCAAAGTCTCTGTGTTGTAGAAGTGGTAAAACTACTAATTAATTTTAGACTTTAGGAAATCACATATATGTGGTGATTTCTAGGTTATCTCTAAAAGAACCTTAAAAACAATACAAAAATGATAGAAAATGGCATAAAAATGCTATACTTATGTTTTCACCAGACAAATTAAGATAAATTAAATGAAATATTATCACAGAATGGCTTTTATTAAAAAATGTTGGCAAACATGTAAAGAAAGGTAAAGTCACACATCACTACTGGAAATAAGAATTAGCACAGGTTCCTCAAAAATAAAAGTCAGGAGTATATGATCCAGCTATTCTCTTACTGAGTATATGGCAAGGGAGTAAAACTGGTACCTCAGAGGTACCTGCACTCCCATGTTTCCAGCAGCACTATTCTCAATTACTATGATACTGAACCCACTGTGGCACCTGGCTGGATGAATTCACAAAGAACATGTGGCATACATATACAGTATTTTCATACATATCTAATCATTTTTATTAGTCTTAAAGTAAGTGAATCCTGCCAACTGAGCCAACAGGAACAGACCTGATACTGGTATGTTCTTATTCTTTTGGGAAAGCCAACAATTTGGTTTTATAGACACTAGGAGTAGAAGAGCAATCACCAGAGGCAAGGAGGAAACAAGCAGACAGCAAGAGAACAGTGAGAGGGAACATATCCTAGTGTTCAACAGCACAGAAGGGTGGCTGGCTAAACAACAATTTATCACATAGTTTAAAAAGAAGTAGAAGAGAGGAGTTTGATGGTTCCTAACATAAGGAAATATGATAAATGTCTGGGGTGACAGATATGCTCACTACTCTGCTTTGATCCTGGCATACTGCATGTAACTATCAAAACATCGTATTGTCTCATCAATATATATGATTGCCATAAGTAAATTTTTTTAAAGTAAACGGAGAATTTCACAAAATGAATGCAGAGCCATAGACAGAAAACATGAAGACATGAAAGAATATAGTAAAAACATCTGATACACATACAATATTGTCAGAAAATTATTTGAATAAACAAGAACTAAAATTGTTCTCAAGAGACACCATCACACAGATTCAAGAAACTTACAGACTCACAAGGAAGAGAAAGTCACAATTACATCACCGAAAAGAATGCAAAATAGGTAAAAAAAAAAAAAAAAGGTTAAAATTAGTCAAAGAAGAAACAATGTATTGTCTTTAAAAAATTACTACTGGGAGTCGCAGTTGAATACAGACTTCAAATATGCTAGGAGTAAATAAATATCATCCTGGAATTTTATACCCAGTATAAACAAAGAAAACTTGGGTGTGTTGGCCACTGGCAGGCCTGTGAAGTCTAAAAGACATTTCTAAGATAAAGGTGTGACATGCTGTGAGAAAAAAGGAATAAAGTGGCCTTAGGAGAACAAGGTATTTTTATTATTTAGAAACTAAAACGAAATGACTAAAAATAAAATGCCACAGACAGCTACTGAGAGTATATGTATCATTCCATGAAGGGACAAAATTATTATATTAGAATGCTGGAAAGAGTTAAAATTAATAGATATAGCCCACTAAAGACTATTTAGCTAACTGCATGCTAATAACTTAGAATAATAAAAAGGAATAAAAATAACAGAAGATATTGTGATAAAAAATAAATTAGTATAGAAAAAAATCTACAGATTGGTTTTCTGCAAAGATGATTAACCAACCTCTACTGAAATTCAGCAGAACAAAAAGGAAGTATATATAAACAAAAATAAGAACAAAATGAGAAAAATGACCACAGATGCTATAATATGTGTAAGTCACACACACACACACACACACACACACACACACACACACACACACACTTAAGTGGATTTTGATTTTAAACAACAACCTAGGTTAATTAGGCCAATCTTCCCACTATATCAGAAATAAAAAATACTAAGATGTATGAAACATCTTTCTCAAAGCAGTCAAAAGCTGACACAACAAAGAATCATCTAACCAAACCCTAAACAGAACATACAGTTGGCTTTCATCTTGAGAGTATTTGCTAACTCCAGCCCACCCCAGAAGTAGTTCTGATGGCTTTGTGACACAAGGGAAGACAAAGCTCAGGACCAGCTCACCACAGAAAGTCTGGAAGAAGACACCCTCAAACCTTACGCCCAGAGGAAAACAGCTGCATTTGTAGGGAAGGGATGACTGAAGAAATAAGATCCTTCTCCACACTCGTGGTACTAAGCAGAAAAGGAGGGGAAATTAAACAGAAAAGAATCTGTAGGCTATAAAGCACTGACCAGCCCTTGTGCAAATTTGTAGCTTAGATTTCAATCACCAGAGCAGTGCAAGGAACCTCAAACTATAAGTTTAAAGTTTCCTAGCTGAGTAGTAACTGTAACACAACTAAGAAGCAACTTCAAATTTCCTTTGAGAAAAGCAACCTTATCCTGGTCTCAGGAAGTTCCCACAAATAATTCTTCACAAGGTGGAAATGTTTAAAGCCACTGTCCAGGAGTGACAGAAACAGAGCACCTTCAAAGGAGTACAGTTCTCAACATAACAATGGAGAACAGAGGGCAGCAGAATACTTTTAATAAGCTGGAAACCAATGACCCAGCAACCTAAAATTCTATACTTACCAAAGTATCTTTCCCAAAGTAAAAAAAATAAGTACACACATTTTGATGAAAGACAAAAGTCTGCCTTTGAAGGATGTCACTAAAGAAACTTAAATTACATGTTATAGCCTGAGGTTAGTATTTATAGATGACTGTCAGGAATGTAAGAAAAAATAATGAGGAAACGAAGTCACTGAACCAGGCGCCTTCCAAGAGCTTACAATAGGGAACAGGAAAGAATTATACAAGCACCAAACTTACTGTCAAAAAATATTACAGTAGTGATGCTTCTATAGACAAGACAAGAAATGGGAGTGGAATGGACAAGAATGAAGATAGTAGTAAGCCCAATACATGCCAGGTAGAAAAATTTAAAAGTACTTATCACACAGTCGGCATAAGTTGTACTGACACACCACAGTACTATGGTGCAGTGTGCTCTGTGTATGCCCTCAAAGATCTGGTGCTGGAAGCTGATCTCTAGTCCCATGGCAAGAGGAGGCAGCAGGTCTTTTAGGTCAGGCTCTACTGGAAGGCCACTGGGTCATAGGGCAACACCCTGGAAGGCAACAGTGCTGCTCTCTCATCATCCATGTTCAGGACACAAGACAGCAGACAGTAAGGCAGCCCCAGATGCTTGCTCCTTCCACGTGTGGCCACTTCCCCTTCTACTTTTCCATCATGTTGTGGCGGGGAGGGGAGGAGATAAAGATGCCATGCTGTTTTGACTTTCAAGCCACCAGAATCAAGTTCCAAAATAAAACGTTTTCTGTAAAGTGCCCAGCTTCTAATTTGTTATAGTGATTTGTTATAGTGATTTAATTTGTTATAGTGATTCAAAAGGGACTAAGACTGATGGGAGGGTGTGGTGGATTGCCAGCTTATGGTCAACTTCTTATACCCAGCTGAAATGAAATAGAACAATGCTGGGTGTGGGAGGCCCACTCGAGCATTGTTGCCACCAGCATAAGAGGCAGAACCAGAGAAGCTGTCTGGAAGCTGTTAGGGAAGATGTTGGTTCTCTCAGGCTATTCTGCTGTAGGACCTCATCATGCTGGCTTTCCTGAGAACTTGCTGTTCTCCTTGGAAGAGCTCAGGACCTTGCTACAGTTCACTCTGGCGGAGCTCTGACCTTACCTCAAACACCATTTCTTGGCTCTAGAAGGGAAACTAGTACAATGCTTGGTCTCCTGAAGGAGCTTGTTCCATTGTCTTTCTTGATGGGAATGTAGCTTTCCTCATCATTGGAGGAGCTCAGGACCTCACTGTCACTGAGGATGGCGTGGTGCTTTTGTGGGGAGCTCTAGTGCTTGCTTTGAGCATTGTTTCCTGGCTCCAGCACAGACTCCGTAGCCAGCTAGCACAAATCCTTCATTCCACTGGCACGGACCTTGTAGACCTTTGGACCTTCCCAGCACAGGTCCACAAAACTGGGCTATGTGAGATACTGTCATGGGCTTGAGGTCTTCAGCTGGACTCAAGCAGGACCTAGAGGGTCCTGTGTGGGATCCAGGCCCTCAGCTGGATTCTTTGGTCTTTAGTGTGTGCATAGATTTCCTGCATTCTGTTTGTATATGACTCTCTGGGTGACTATTACAATCTTTTAAAAATATGTGTCCTGTATTGTATTGTTTCCCCTGTAAAACCTCAAATCACCACAGTGGCCAAATTAAGAAACAATGTTTAACACAGGAATTTTAAAGATAAAGTACTAAATATACAATTACAAATGAGAAAGAGAATGAGAAAGAAAACCATGCTTAGGTGTGGGGAAATGAAATAAGCCCTCTTAATCTCTACTAGAGTTTTCTATTAAGCCCAAATTTTGAATATGAGAGGCTTAGTACATAGTCAAGTAACACTGCAAAAGCAAATAAAAATTTTTATGCATCAAGAATGTTAAAATGAAGTTATTAAAATGCTACAGATAACACTACAAACCCTTTTAGAAGAAATTCTCATGACAAAAATTATCAAGGAATTTAAGCCTCTAGTTCAGAATAATATTAATAAATGACAACCTAGAATGAATGTTCTCTTCCATGTGCCCTGGTAAACACATACCCACCCAAAACAACTTTAAACCGCATATAGAAACCTAAAGAGAAGAGAAGCTCAGGAAATACACACTTGGCAAGAGAACAGAATACTACAGATACAATGAATGAATTAATGGAGAAGAACAGGTGTGGGAGATGAGGAAACTACGTCTGACGTTTGAAAGGGAGTGCACATAGGGAAGCTGGTAGGTGCTGTAAGCTAGTATTTGGCATCCTCATCCTGGGGAAATGACACTGATACTGACTACCAGACAAAAGTTTAAAAATACTGACCACTCAAAGCTTGCTCCAAGAGCAAAGAGGACCGAGGCATAGCACAGTGGTAGAATACATCTCAGTGTGTATAATGCCCTGGGTTTAATTCTTGGTATCAAAGCAAAACAAAAAGAGTACTAAAAAGTCCTATAAAATATTCTCATTTAATGTTTGGACAAGAATATCAGACCAATAAGTATATAGCAAACGTAATGATGTGTTTGGTGGAAATGACAGAAGACTAGGAGCTACTGATAACATCCACGACTAAGAGTTGTATACAACAGCATTTAGGGAATAAGTAAACCTTCACATGGAATGAGGACTCTAATAGTAAGCATGCCAAGAAGCCTTCTGTGGCCGGGCGTGGTGGCTCATGCCTGTAATCCCAGCACTCGGGAGGCTGAGGCAGGAGGATCGTTGTGAGTTCGAGACCAGCCTGGGCTACAAAAGTGAGCTCAAAGCCAGCCTGAACTGCACAGTGAGACCCTGTCTCAAAAATTAAAAAAAAAAAAAGAAGCCTTCTGTACCTACGCATCTCTCACAACTTCATCAGTACCTTCAATTACACAGAAAAACTGCACAAATATAACAAAGGTTTTATACTACAATACCATTAATGGCTGATAAGATAGCTTAGCATACTAAGCGCTTGCTTCGGCAATTGCAGGGGCCACTACAAGCCTGAACTGCATAGTGAGACCCTGCAACAAAACAAACAAACCAAACACAAAAACTCCAGTAAACACAAACATGGTCTGGGGAAAGGAATTTGGTTTTGCCCTATTTCCCTATACGATAAGTAGACTAGATCAGTGCCTTCCTAACCTCCTGAGAATTCTGTAAGAATAATGATCCAGTGCCACCAATCATTTATGTGTTTGTGGATGTAAAACGAGTTTCATAAATAACTTGCCTTTATAACCTAATGTTCCCTGATAATTTCTAGTGTGTTTCATTATACTTAAGGTGAGTGTTATGGCCTGTGTCTAGCTGTCCCTCAAGTTCCCATGTGGTCATACGTGGAGCTTTGCAGAGATACCTGGATCTAGAGTGTGTGATGCTTAGGTTAAGGATACGATGCTGGGATTGATCCCTGATGTAATATTAGAATTCAGGGGCCCCAACCTGGACTGAATATAAGGAATGGGAATAGGATTGCTGCTGTCGCTGCTTGTAGCTTATAGCTTGCTACCTCATAGCTTCTTACCTTCTGCCTGCCATGGACTGTGGCTCTCCTGCCATGTCACCTTCCCTGAAGCCAGCAAACTGTGGACTGTAGCTTCTATAAATTATAAGGCAAAGTAAACCTTTCTTCCCTTAACTCTGTATGTCAGGTATTTTTTCTCAGAGATGAGAAAAGTAACTAAGACAGTAGGTTTAATGAAGTTCGCAAAACTAATTTCAGTGCAAAAGTGGGACATGAATAGTAGTTTAAAATATATAACAGACATCCAAAGTAAATTACAGCTCTAAAATTCTATTTTCTCTAATTTATTGAATAGAATACATGATAATAAAACAGATTTTATATATATTTGACATAAATAATAACAATGTTCTCACAATAATAAAATTCAGAATTATACCAAATAGCTGAAACCTGGGATGAAAAAGGATGATTTCACAGAGGTTAAGTGTGCATATAGGGTTAGAAGGTACTTTCAACTAGAATACAGAGTCTGGGAAGAAATCATTTATTTATGTATTATATTATTTCTGTATTATATTTTAGGGAAGGGTCTGCTGTTCAGGGTCTCACTACTAGATCAGACCCATAGTGATCTGCATGTTTGCAGCCTCCCAAGAGCTGTGATTACAGGTCTGTGGCATCACTCCCAGTCTTAATTGCTGTCTCAGTGCACCCTGAGGATGGGGCCATCATGGCAGGCCCTAGGGATTGAACCCTAGCCCCTGTGCCTGCTTGCAGGCACTTTAATCCACTGAGCGTTTTTTTTTTTTTTTTTTTTTTTTTTTTTTTTTTTTTTTTTTTTTTTGTCTTTTTGAGACAGGATCTCGCTGTACAGTTCAGGCTGGCCTTGAGCTCAGTTTTGTAGCCCAGGCTGGTCTCGAACTCTCACCGATCCTCCTGCCTCAGCCTCCAGAGTGCTGGCATTACAGGCGTGAACCACCACGCCCAGCTCACTGAGCTATTTGGCTAGCCCCCTGGGAAGAAATCAAATGAAAAAGCCCTGTTATGAGATCTCAACAGAATCTGCTAGCCTACCAGTCTTGGCCTACGAATGACAGGTTTTTTAAACAACTATTTATAAGTAAATATTTTGGTACTATGTAGAGCAAAGATAATCTGAGATCAAGGTTAACCTGCACCAGATTTATCCATTCTTTGTCGTTTATTTCATGTGACATAAAGAATAAAATACTAAGGGGCCGGCGAGATGGTTCAGCAGTCTAAAGTGCTTGCCCAGGAAAGTTTAGGCAACCAAAGGGACTGTGGCTCAATCCCCAGCACCACATGCTGCGCCAGCCCCACCCCCAGGGTAGGCTGAGCCAGACATAACACAAATAAATAAATCAGGTTTAAAAAATATATAACATAAAAAAATAAACTGATACCTTTAAAAGAATAAAATACTAGGGCTGGAGAGACAGCTTGGCAGCCTAAGCACCTGCCTGGCAAGCCCAAGGACCGAGGTTCCACCCCCAGTATTGCATGCTGGCCACCAAAGCCAGGAATAGTGGTGCACACCAGTAATCCTAGCACTGGGGAAGCTGAGACAGGAGGATGACTACAAATCCCAGTTGCATAGCAAGACCCTGTACCAAATCAATCAATCAATCAATCAATCAATCAATTTTTTAAAAAAAGAATGAATACTATTAACTTATGTGTAGTGCACAGCACTAAGCATTCTTTTTTAATCCTACTTAACACTTTAACAACTGTATATGTTGGAATGCACCCCAGAAACATCTACTGGAAAAGTCCCCCAGCAATAGTTCTAAGACAGGAAAGCTGTGAGAGGTCACTGACATGAAAACACAGCCCTCAGAAGGGATTTGCACTGCCCCTGGGGGAGTTGCCATATGAAAGGCCAGCTGGGACACCCCTGTATGCTAGTACCTGCCTGTGTCTCTCTGTCTGCTGTTCTACCATGCAGAGCCTCTCTCTGGGACTTTGGCCTCGAGAACCACCACAAGCAAGTAACCTTCTATTCATTGTAAATTACAGTCTATACCACTCTGTTACAGCAGCACAAAAAGGTGAAGAAAGGTAGTAATATGTCCACTATGGCTGGGGAGATAGCTCAGGGGCATAAGTGCTTGCCAGGAAAGTGCAAGGTCCTGAGTTCAATCCCGGTTCGGCAAAGAAAATTAACATCTCCAGTACAGAAAGAGAAATCCTAGAAAATTTAAACAATCCCACCCATGTTAAACATATTGAGAAGGATCGTTTTTGGCTGGCTCAGGCTGCCTTAAGGGCACGTCGGGTAAGTCTTCTTGAGATGGGGATTGAACCCCAGTCCACTGCGCCTGAATACATTTGCCTGAGTAGATATTTAAACAACTGAGCTAACCTAGAGGACTCCACATGTTACATATGTTAATGGGGAAATGATGAAATCAACCTTCAACCCAAGTCTACCTGAATATAATCTATGACCTTTAAACTTATAAGTTCTTTTTTTATTTTTCTTTTCAAAGAACAAAGAAGATCACATGTATCTCAGAGTTAATTAGGATTATAATCTGGGACAAATTCAAGCAGTCTTAAAAATGTGCCTCCTAAGCTTTCTATATCTTTTTCTTTTTTTGTCTTTTTGAGACAGGGTCTCGCTATGCAGTTGAGGCTGGTCCTGAGCTCACTTTTGTAGCCCAGGCTGGTCTCGAACTCGCACCAATCCTCCTGCCTCAGCCTCCCGAGTGCTGGGATTACAGGCGTGCGCCACCACGCCCGGCCAGCTTTCTATATCTTATTAAATTTTTAATTAAAAAGTTCATTAAAGCACAACTACAATGACTAATTAGCAAAGATATGGGCCACTAAATTCAAGTAAGTAGAAAAATTATAAAAATTTTAATGAAAGGTAAGCATTTTAATCAATAACTGTACTGGAAGTGTCCTACCATAATATTTTGACTAGACTCCTTACCTTACTTAGCAATGGGTAGTTAGTTTAAGTATTCAAAGCCTAATTCAATGAACTACATATTCTTCAGATGCCCCTAGGGCAGGCTGAGTGAGCCACAGAGTCTAGCATAGTGACAAATACCTGTAATCTCAGCACTGGGGAGCTGAAAACAGGAGGATCACTATTGAGTCTGAGCTGTGTAGTGAGACCCTGTAGATATATATATATGCTTATTCATCTAGATTAGTGCATGGCAGCAACTCCACAACAGTTTCAATCTTTTAGGCATTATTTTCCTAATTTATATGAAGCTTATTAGAGGTTATTTTTTTCTATTTAAAATGTTACTATCATTTGTTTCTTTGACATCTACTATTACAGGATATACTATATATGTTCTTGATTTTATGTAAACTTTACATTTCAAATTAAAATATCAGTTTCTGTGTTTTCTTTCTTTCCCAATTAGAGAACCTAATTTCAGAAACAAAACTATGGCCGTAATAAGGAAGATACTGGATTATGAATAATCAAAAAGACAAACTGGGAACCTAAATTAACAGCTAAGAGAAAAACACTATCCAGGCCAGGGGACAGACTGAAAGTTACTTTAAAGGGATCTCATAGGATTTTATGTTAAAGTAGACAGATCAGGGGAAAAGAGAGAAAGATCCTACACAAAAGGTGCCAATGTTCTAGTTTTTAAGCTGAGTGGAAGTGGCACTACACAGGGAATAATTTTGCTTTTCACTATGCTCAGTTGAGGTATCAATTACCTTACAAATAGGTAAAAAGGATAAGCTAAGTTTTTCAACACTGCAGCAGAATCCAAAGACAAAGAAAACCCACCAGGCTAGAAGGCACACACAGAGGTGAGAGGGTATCATCACAGCTTCTGAGGGGTAACCAGCTAGATCCTAGTTCTTTCTTTCCTTTTTTCTTTTTAATGTACTTGGTTGTTACGGGGTCTCACTAAGCAGCTCCAGCTTGTGGTGATCATCCTGCTTTCAGGCTCCCCAGTGCTGGGATTAAAGGTATGTGCCACTACGTCTGGACATCACCTGGCTCATCCCACCCTCAGGGCACAGCTGGCGCAGAATGTGGTGCCAGGGACTAAACTGTCCCTGAGCTTGCCTAAGCTTGGCTAAGCAGTTGCTTTAGCCAGCTGAGCTATCCCGCTGGCCTGAGTCCTAGTTCTTAAGCAGGGCTCCTCACACTGTTCAGTTGGAAGATAAAGGCCAGAAAATAAATACCAAGGCCTGCCCTGAATGTCCTTGTTTGGCAGACAGGGAGTGGAAACTCAAAGTCCTCATGGTTTTGTTCTCTGTAGTGTCCCTGGTTGGGGTGACTCAGAGACAGGAATGACAGAGCTTTGCTTAAGCCACCCTACCTTTCCCACATGCTTTCCTCAGAAAGGCTGAGGCACAAGAGAATAGAGCACAAAGGGTTGGGAATGCTGGATCTGTAGTAGCAGGGAACAGCATTATCATCTGTTAATGATATGGAAATTAGCTAGCACAGATGCTAAAGCATGTGAGCTATGCAATGTAATGGAGAGAGACTGAGACACAGGGGGGCAATGCCTGCTATGCAATAACAACACTGGAGCCTTTTAAAATTGTCACAACCAGGCTGGGGAGATAGCTCAGTAGAATAAGCGCTTGAAGTGCAAGGTCCCGAGTTCAATCTTAAGTACCATTGAAATAAATAAATAAAGCCTTTCGGCCGGAACCGCCATCTTCTAGTAATTTGTCAAAATGACTAACACAAACGGCAAGAGGAGGGGAACCCATTATATGTTCTCCAGGCCCTTTAGAAAGCATGGGGTGGTTCCTTTGGCCACATACATGCGAATCTACAAAAAGGGTGACATTGTAGACATCAAGGGAATGGGTACTGTGCAAAAAGGAATGCCTCACAAATGTTACCATGGCAAAACAGGAAAAGTCTACAATGTTACCCAGCACGCTGTTGGCATTGTTGTAAACAAGCAAGTTAAGGGCAAGATACTTGCCAAGAGGATTAATGTACGTATTGAGCATATTACACATTCAAAAAGTCGTGATAGCTTCCTGAAAAGTGTCAAGGAAAATGATCAGAAAAAGAAAGAAGCCAAAGAGAAAGGTACTTGGGTTCAACTGAAGCGCCAGCCTGCCCCTCCCAGAGAAGCGCACTTTGTGAGGACCAATGGGAAGGAACCTAAGTTGTTGGAACCTTTCCCTATGAATTCATGGCATAAACTGGGATGTAGTTCTGCCATTCACCACCTAATTGATAGCTTAAGTGTTCTAGGTCCTGTATAAAAATAAAATTGCCCTGTGTTATAAGGGTGATTTTCAGCCGGGCGTGGTGGCACACGCCTGTAATCCCAGCACTCGGGAGGCTGAGGCAGGAGGATTGGTGCGAGTTCAAGACCAGCCTGGACTACAAAAGTGAGCTCAGGACCAGCCTCAACTGCATAGCGAGACCCTGTCTCAAAAAGACAAAAAAAAAAAAAAGTGTGATTTTCTTAGCTGAAGAGGTATGTGGTGCCTTCTTACCTCAAACATATCTCAGCAGATTTTCACTGTAGTGAGTAATTGTGTCTGGTCTTTACTCTTCAGTGTTTTCTTGCTGAAAAGTATTGCTGAGGTATTGTGCAGGTATATACCCAAATATTTATAAAATATTTATACTGGCTTGAAGATCTTGTAAATCACCACTGGGAAAAGATGTATCCAAATAAATGGAAGTCACTTAAGAAACAAATGTAAGTCCATTTCAGTTAAATAAATTGTTTAAAGCAAAAAATAAATAGATAAATAAATAAATAAATAAATCTGCCACAAACTTTCTGAGACCAATTTTACTTTTTAACTAAAGATATTAAAATTTCTCTAAAGTTAACTGACAAATATTAATTTTATGTATTTATGGTACACAAGGTAATATGTCATTTCATGTAAACACTGTGGAACAATTCATATAGCTATCATTTCACATATGTATCATTTTATGGTAAAAATGTTTCAAATCTTCTCACTACCCTGAAATATATAGTAACTATCTTCAGGATCCTAGGTAGAGCTCCAGAATCCATTCTTCCCATCTAAAGAAAACTTTCTCTTTGACCAGTGTCTCCCTCCATTTAGCTTTCCTCTCTGAAAACCACTCTTCTACTAAAAGTCCCCACAAATTCAGTATAGTTTAGATTCATACAAATGAAGTCACATAGGCTGTCTCTGTACCTAGCATATCTCGCTTTCCATAATGATCTGTAGGGTGATGTATGTTGCCACAAAGGACAGAATTTTCTGCTTTGTAAAGGCTGAGTGGTATTCCACTGTCATATATGACACATTTTATTTGTTGCATTACTAAGACTTCAAGAGTCAAGCACTCTTACTGAGCTATACTCCCGGCCCTGTATGACACACATTTAAAATCTGTTTATTCACTGATGGGCACTGTGGTTATTTCCAAAGATATTAAAATTTAAAATACTTATACTCTATGGTGGGTACTGTGTGCATACTAAAAGCTATTTCCTGTTTACTTGCTAAAAGAATCCTCGGATTATTTGGAGTTGAGAGACTGATTTCTTGATCCCAGAAAATGCTAAGTTCCCTGGTCTCTGGTTTGAAGGTAGAATGGAAATCAGAAAGTCAATGAGATCCAAAGGGCAGGACAAATTGGGGTGGAGGAGGGTGAAAAAGACTCTTCCTCTCAGGTGCAATGCCAGCAATTGAAGAAAGAGCTACTATACCCCAGCCCAACTGGTCTTTGGTATTTCATGGTGCTAAAGATGTGATATTTAGAGTGGCCATAGTCATGAGGGAAAATCCAAGAATATCTCTGAAATCATGAGGGACTTGGCATATGATCCACATGCCAGGATCTTAAATTCAGCAGAATATTATCTGAGAAATACCAACTGAAAATAAACTTTGATGGTTCATCTGAACAACTTAACTACAAATTAAATAAAGAACAGCACAATGCAAAATGAACAAGTCCCCTTATAGCCCATTTCTATGTCGCTATACTGAAATTCTTGAGGCTGGCTACTTAAGAAGTTTTGTTGGGCTCACAGCTCAGGTGGCTGGAAAGACTACACAGCCTCATGCCATGGACCTGGCCAGGGCTCCCCAACAGCTTCCCAAAGCAGAGCAGCAAAAAGGGAGCCAGCGGCACACAGAAGCAGTTGGGTAATATGAAGAGGGCTCAAACTTGCCTGCTCAGAGTCCCCTCCTACCAGACCCAAGGGACTCTGTGATGCCAGCTTGGATCCATTCACCAGCTGCAGCCCCACTGACCTTATTAATGTCCAACCCTACCCACCCTGTTGGAGACAAGGCTCCTGAATCTTAGGAGACAGCTACTTCAAACCACAGCACCTGAGATGTAGCTATTGTGTTACAGAAGGTAGAAAGGAAAGCAGGGAGGGGAAGGGGTCAGGAGAAAGAAATCAGTGACAGAAGGAGGGAAAAAAATGGGTCAGAAGCAGGAAGGAAGAAAAAAGGGAGCAGGTAAAGAAAGAGTAAATGTGTAACAAAATGTTCACAACTTCATTCATAATGGCCCAGATGGAAAGAGACCAAATGTCATATAACTAACCACTTGGCAAACTAACTGTGGTATATTCCTACCATAAGATATTACTTAGTAATAAAAAGGAGTTAAGTAATACAATCTGGTAAATCTCAAAACTTTGCTAAATGGAAGAAATCAAACACAAAAGACTATGGTATTTCATTTATATAAAATTCTAAAAGGGTAAAATTACATAGACAACAAAAAACCAACAAATTATAATAAGAAAAGATCGCTGGGTAAGAGGAAGGAAAAAAATTTGAAGGAAGTTCTAAATGTCATTCCTCTCTCTGAAAAGAAAGAGTTCAGTACTCTAAAAGGCCCAGATAATCATTTGTGTGGACAGAAATAATGTTGTCCAGATGTCTGAGGAACAAGGAAAAACAAAACAAAACAACAGCCTTGTAAGCTATTACAGTGAAAGGAGGGTGGGAATATGACGCGATACAAAACTGATGGTGCTGGCAGCTCTCTGGCTAATGGGATTACTTCTTTACATTTTTAGGCTTTATGTGAATATTTTATAATAGGCACATTAATAATTATTAATCAAACCAAAAAATGTTTTCAAAATGATGCTAAAGTTGAAATTCGTCATGGATACATTTGCAACAAATACCAGAGTACTCAACTATATGAAACAAGTATTATCAGACACTGAAAATCAAATAAACACTAGTACAGTTGTACTGGGAAGGTCTCAACACACCACTGTCACAAATAGGCAGATCAACTAGACAAAAAAATCAACAATGAAACACTAGAACTGAGCCAAACTTTTGAATAAATGGATTTATTAGAGGTCTACAGACTGTTCCACCCACAACATTAGAACATATTCTGCTCAGCTGCACAAAGGAAGGTCTCAAAATAGACCACATACTAGCTCATGGAACATGCTCAAATAAATGCAAAGGAAGTGAAATTGTCCCATGCTTAAGATCACACCATAGTGCAATGAAATTGGAAATCAATGGCAAAAGAAGCCACAAGAACTTCATAAACACATGGAATTAGATAGCACCTTCATGAACAACCAACGGGGTCACAGATGAAATCAAAGAAGAAATTAGTTTTCAAAATTAAGTGATAATGACAATACAACATACTGGAAAATATGGAACACAATGAAAGCAGTCCTAAGAGGAAGTTTATAGCAGTGAATACCCATAGCAGGAAACAGAGTAAGCACAAATAAATAACTTAATGTTGAACCTCAAACTTCTAGAAAAAGAGTAGGCTAAGCCAAAAGCTCTTATGAGGGATGAACATTATAAAGATCAAAGCAGACATTAATGCACTGACAACTAAGAAAAGAATATAATCAATGAATCAAAGAGTTTTTTGAAAGATTAAATAGACAAACCCTTAGCCAACCTTATCAAGAAAAAAGGAGGGGAGAAAAGAAGACCCTAAATCCATTCAATTAGGAAGAAAAAGGCGAAATCACAACAGACCCTGCAGAAATACAGATCACCGATATCTATTTTGAGAACTTGTATTCTATCAAGTGGAAAATCCAGAAGAAATGGACAGATTCCTAGAGAGATATGACTTATCAAAGCTGAATCAAAACTTACCAACAAAGAAAAGTACAGGCCCTGATGGAACCACCACTAAATTCTATATGAAATTTGAGAAGCCCTAATACTACTTCTTGAACTCTTTAAGGTCCAGAGAGAAATAGTACTCTCAAATTCATTCCTGGAAGCAAGCATTATCTTGATACCAAAACAAGAGAAGGACACAGGTAAGAAAGAGAACTACAAGTTGATCACCCTAGTTAACACAGATGCAAAATTTCTCAATAAAGCACTGGTAAACACAATGCAGTAAATCATTAAGAATATATACCATGACCAATATGGATTCATTCCAGGGATGCAGGGATGCTGCAACATACCTAAACCAATAAATGTAATATGCCATATTAACAGAGCCAAGGACAAAAACTGCATGATCATCTCAATAGATGCAGAAAAAACTGCTGACAAAGTCTAGCACATATTCATGATAAAAACTCTACAGAAAACTGGAATAGATGGTCTTTACCTTCATCTAATAAAAACCATCTATGACAAATCAATAGCCAATATCACACTAAATGGACAAAAACTGAAAACTTTCACCCTAAAATTAGGAACCAGACAAGGAAGTCCAAGGTCCTTGCTCTCACAGAACATAGTTCTGGAAACTTTATTTTTTTTAAATAATTTTTATTTTATTTATTTATTTTTTTCTTGTTTCAGAACTTTTGTTTATTTATTTATTTTTATGGCCGGCTCAGCCTGCCCTGAGGGCAGGGCTGGCGCAGCATGTGGTGCCAGGGATCAAACCGCAGTCCCTGCAGTCGCCCAAGCTTTCCTAAGCAGGCACTTTAGACCACTGAGCCATCCCACCGGGCCCAGTTCTGGAAACTTTAGCCAGAACAATTAGACAAGAGAAAGAAACAAAAGAAATAATAAAAGGAAAAGAAAAATTAATTATCATTATTTGTGGATGACATGATACCTTACGTAGAATATCCCAGAACTTCCAATAAAGACTGCTAGCTTTTTTTTTTTTTTTTTAATTTATTTATTTATTTTTCTTGTTTCAGAACCCCTGCTTTGTTTATTCACTCATTTTCATGGCCGGCTCAACCCACCTCGAGGGCAGGGCTGGCGCAGCATGTGGTGCCGGGTATCGAACTGCGGTCCCTGAAGCCGCCCAAGCTTCCCCAAGCAGGCGCTTTAGACCACTGAACCATCCCGCCGGGCCCAAGACTGCTAGCTTAATAAGCAAAGTTTATTAAAGTAGCACAAAGCCAATACTCAAAAATGAACAGCATGCTTGTACATGAATAACAAACTCACTGAGAGAGAAATTAGGCAAATAGCACCTTTGACAATAGTACCCCAAAATAGAAAAGGCTAGGAATCAATCTAACAAAGGATGTAAAAAACCTCTACATTGATCCAGCAGTGTGGCGTCTCCCCCTGGGACCTGCTCCTGTGCTATCCTCACCAAGTAGCGCAGCTCAGGCGCCATCTTCATCCAACAACAGTGCTGCGTCTCCCACTGGGACCCGCTCGTGAGCCATTTCCATACAGCAGTGCGGCCGCTCCACTCTGGTGCTGCACATGCGCCATCTTCATCCAGGAGCGTGGCGGCCCTATCTGGGACCTGCCTGCTTGCCTACCATCTAGAGCCAGCAGCAGGGAGGCTCCACCTCCGAGCTGCCTGCCCTACATCTTGATCCAGCAGCTTGGCAGCCTGCCCAGCTCCACCTCAGGCTGAGCCCACCATTCTGACTGGGTCATGCAGCAGCCTCAGCCTGCGTCAATCCCCTGACTCACCAACAAGCCCGAGCTGAGCTCCAATTCCACCCACCTTCCTGACCGGGCTCACGACAGCCAGGTTAAGAACTCTCTGAACCTGCGTTCATCCCCCAACTCAACAAATGCCCATATCCTGACTCCACCTACTGGCCTCATAGGACCACCAACCGTCCCCACACTGCTGACCACTGTCATGACCCATGGGGCCTCATGGCAGCCAGCTTGCCTGAGCTCTGACTCACAGCCAGGCGCATGCGGAGGGGAACAACCTTGGTGGATCCCAACCCGAATTTCCATAGGCATTAGCTGCATAAGCCCATTAAAGTACAGAGACCACTGCTATAAAAAATGATAAAGAGCCAGGCGTGGTGGCTCACGCCTGTAATCCTAGCACTCGGATCAGTGTGAGTTCGAGACCAGCCTGGGCTACAAAAGTGAGCTCAAAGCCAGCCTGAACTGCACAATGAGACCCTGTCTCAAAAAAGACAAAAAAAAAAAAAAAAAAAAAAAAAAAAAAAAAAAAAAAAAAAAAAAAAAAAAAAAAAAAAAAAAAAAAAAAAAAAAAAAAAAAATTATAAAGACAAGGAGCAAAATCCAATCTCAGGCCCCCAGTCCACCCAAAACAAATACAAGAGACACTAACATGGAAGAAAATGGGAATCATGCAGATGAAATCTCTGAATCGGTAACATCTGAGGTAGACAGACAAGTGCAGAAATGCATAGAGTAACTCAAATCAGAGATTACATGTGAAGTAAAAAAAGAAATGCATGAATTTAAATAGACTCTGAAGTGGAAAAACAATTGCAGAAACGTATAAAGGAAACAAGAGCAGAAATAACATTGGAAGTTAAAAAAGACATGTCTAAGTTAATAGCATTTAAAGTAGGGGAACAACTACAGTAAGGTAGAGAGGAGAACAGAACAGAGATAATCTCTGAACTAGAGATAAAAAATTAGAGGAAAACACAAAAATGATGGATTCCCTGATAGAGCAACATAGGAAAGAAATAGATCGCATGAAACATTTTCAAAGAGATATATAAGAAAATAAAATCTCAATCACAAGTTGGCAAAACCGTATGAACAAAAGTGAAGATAGAGTCTCAGATCTTGAAGACACAGTCACAGCTAGTGAAAAGGTAAGAAAGGATCTCTTAAAAACAACTAGGATACAGGAAAAATAATTCAACATCTGCAAGATGATGCAAAAATGAACAACTTGAGATTAATAAGAATTAATGAGAAGGAAGGAGTCAACACAAATGATATAAAAGGAATATGGGCAGAAGTAATAGCAGGAAACTTCCCAAATACAAGAACACAATTGGACATTCAGGTAACTGAAGCATACAGAACCCCAAATAACATCAACCCGAAAACACACGCAGACATATAATAGTCAAGATTCCAGAAATTCAGCAGAAGAATAGAATACTAAAAGCTGCTAGAGAAAAGAAGCAGATCATATTTAAAGGAAAACCCATCAGAATAATGGCAGATTTCTCTTCAAAAAACAAAGTCAAGAAGAGCATGGAGCAGAATGTTTCAAGTCCTCCATGAAAACAAATTTCAGCCCAGACTGCTATACCTCGCAAAACTCAAGTATGAGGGAGAAGTGAAATACTTCCATGACAAGGAACAACTAAAGAATTTCATGATGTCAAAGCCAACCCTACACAGTATACTAAAAAATATTTTAGAGAGGGACCAAAATGATGCAAGCTCAAGAAATGAAAACAGAAAGATCCCACCAAATAGGGTACTCAACTAAGCACAGGAGAAAAAGGGGTAAACAATAGTAAGTAAAAGTCATGTCAATTATAACCATCAATGTAAACTGACTCAATTCTCCAATTAAAAGAAATAGACTGGCAGAGTACATAAAGAAGCAAAATCCAACAATGTGCTGTATACAAGAAACACACTTAGCTCACAAAGAAACTCATAGGCTAAAGGTTAAAGAGTGGAAAACAATACTACATGCTCCAGTGCCTAAAAAAAAAAAAAAAAAAAAAAAAAACCAGGGGTAGCAATCCTGTTTGTAGACAGTCTAAACTTCAAACCAAGATTGATCAAATGAAATAAAGAAGCCGACTACACACTGTTTAGGTGAAAAATTCAAGATGAAGAGGTACACTCATAAATATGTATGCACCCAACATGGGAGCAGCAAGTTATATAAGGCAAACGTTAATGGACATGAAAAACCTAATATCCAATACCACAATCTTAACAGGAAACCTTAATAGCCCCTTATCTGAAAAAGATAGGTCAAACAGAAAAAAAATTAGCAAACAAGTAGCAGAACTGAAGGAGAACTTGGAAGCACTGGAATCAGTAGACATACACAGAGTGTTCCACCCAACCACTTCTGACTACATATTTTTTTCAGCTGCACATGGGACATTTTCTAAAATAGACCACATATTAGTACATAGGTCATGCTTAAGTATATGCAAGGAAACAGAAGTTATCCCATGCATATTATCTGATGACAGCACAATGAAACTGGAAATAAATGACAAAAGAAACTAAAAAAACTCCAGAAATACACAGAAATTAAACAAAACTCTTCTCAGCAACCAGTGGGTTACAGATGAAATTAAACAAGAAATTAAACAATATCTACAATTTAATGAAAATTCAAACACAACCTACCAGAATTTATGGGATGCAATGAAAGCAGTTCTTAAAGAGGGACATTTATAGCTCTGAACTCACACATTAAGAAAACAGAACGTGAGCACATAAATACTCTCATGGAGCACCTAAACCAACTAGAAATGGAAGAGCAAACGAAATCCAAAGCCCAAAGATGGGAGGAAATTATAAAGATTAGAGCAGAAATTCATTCAACCGAGACAAGGAAAACAATACAAAGAATTAATGAATCCAAAAGCTGGTTCTCTGAAAGATTAAATAAAATTCATAAGCCCCTAGCTAATCTCATCAAAAAGAGGAAAGGACTCAAAGTCAAGCACTAAGGAATGAAAAGGGTGAAATTACTACAGACCCAGTAGAGATACAGAGGATCATAAGTAGCTACTTTGAGAATCTTTACTCTCACAGAATTGAAGACACAGATGAAATGGACAGATTCCTAGAAAAGTATAAATTACCAAAACTGAATCAAGAAGACATAAGTACTCTCAATAACCCAATAACAGCCAATGAAATACAAAATGTAAATAAAAAGCTTACTGACAAAGAAGAGTCCGGGAACTGATGGATTTACCACTGAATTCTACAAGAAGTGTATGGAAGACATAATCCCAACACCCCTCAAACTCTTCAATGAAATCGAAAAGGAAGTAATCCTTCCAAAATCATTCCTAGAGGCAAGTATTACACTGATACCAAAACCAGAGAGAGATGCAACTAGAAAAAAAAACTACAGGCCAATTTCTCTCATGAACATAGATGCAAAAATTCTCAGTAAAATCCTCACCACTAGAATGCAACAAGTCACCAAGAAAATTATACACCACAACCAGGTGGAATTCATCCAAGGGATGCAAGGATGGTTCAATATACGCAGATCTATAAATGCAATACACTATATCAATAGAGCCAAAATAAAAAAATCACATGATTGTCTCAATTGATGCTGAAAAGGCCTTTGACAAAGTGCAACACTCATTCATGTTCCAAGTCCTACAGAAAATTGGAATAGAGGGCCTCTACCTCAACCTGATAAAAGCCATCTACAACAATCCAACAGCTAGCATAAATCTAAATGGGGGAAAAACTGAAGTCTTTTAGTCTCAAATCTGGTATAAGACAAGGATATCCCCTATCGCCACTCCTATTCAATATAGTTATGGGATCATTAGCTACAGCCATTAGACAAGAAAGAGAAATAAAAGGAATAAGAACAGGTAAAGGGGCCAGGCGGGATGGCTCAGTGGTCTAAAGCGCCTGCTTAGGAAAGCTTGGGTGGCTGCAGGGACCGCGGTTTGATCCCCGGCACCACATGCCGCGCCAGCCCTGCCCTCAGGGCAGGCTGAGCCAGCCATGAAAATAAATAAACAAAATTTCTAAATCAAGGAAAAAAAAAAAAAAAAAAGAACAGGTAAAGAAGAAGTAAAAGTATCATTATTTGCAGATGACATGATAATCTACTTGGAAGACCCCAAAAACTCCACCAAGAAGCTACAGGAATTAATACACAAATTCAGTAGCATAGCAGGCTACAAAGTCAACACACAAAAGTCAGTGGCATTCTTCTACACAGATAACAAACACACTGAGAGAGAAATTAGAGAAACAGTACCTTTTATGATAGCACCAAAGAAAATGAAATACTTAGGCATTAACGTAACTAAGGAAGTAAAAGACCTTTTCAATGAAAACTACAGTACTCTGAAAAAAAGAGATCCTAGAGGATTTGAGAAAATGGAAAGATATTCCCTGCTCCTGGATAGAAAGAACATTGTGAAGATGGCCATCCTCCCTAAACTGTTATACAGGTTTAATGTAATTCCTATCCAAATACCATCAACATACCTCACAGACCTGGAGAAATCATTCCAAAAATTTATTTGGAACCAAAAAAGACCCAGAATTGCAAAGACAATTCTGGGCAACAAATGTAGGACAGGAGGCATTACAATTCCTGACCTAAAGTTACACTACAAAGCTAGAGTAATAAAATCAGCATGGTATTGGCAAAAGAATAGACCTGAGGATCAATGGAATAGATTAAAAGATGCAGAAGCAAATACAAACACACTCAGCCACCTTATTTTTGACAAAGGGGCCAAACATGTTTACTGGAAGAAAGATAAATCTCTTTAACAAATGGTGCTGGAAAAACTGACTCTCTACATGCTGAAAACTAAAACTCAACCCTAGTCTATCACCATGCACTAAATTAAAGTTGAAATGGATTAAAGATCTAAATATTAAAAGTGAAACATTAAATCTCCTGGAAGAGAAAGTGGGAGGAAATCTTGAAGACATCGGAGTAGGCAAAAAGTTCATGGACAGAAATCAAAATGCACGTTTAACACTTGAAAGCATCAACAAAATGGGACCTCCTCCAGCTAAGAAGTTTTTGCACGTCAAAAGAAATTACCAAAAGAGTGAAGAGACAACCCACAAATTCTGAAAAGATTTTAACTAATAAATATTCAGACAAAGGTCTTCTATCTAGAATTTACAAAGATCTAAAAACCATTAGGGTCCCAAAATTCAAAGATCCAATCCAGAAATGGGCATCTGAGATGAACACACAATTCTCAGAGAAATTCAACAAGCCTGTAAGTACATGAAGAAATGCTCCATATCCCTAGCCATCCGTGAAATGCATATCAAAACAACACTTAGATACCATCTTGCTCCAGAAACAATGGTTATCATAAATAAATCAATTAACAACAAATGCTGGAGAAGCTGTGGGGAAAAAGGAACCCTTCTCCACTGCTGGTGGGAATGCACATTGGTGCAACCATTATGGAAAGTGTTGTGGAGGATCCTTAGAAAACTAGAACTGGAAATGCCATTCAATCCAGCTATCCCCCTACTGGGAATTTTCCCAGAACTGAAGACATCATACCATAGTGATATCTGTGCACCTATGTTTATAGCAGCCCAATTTGTAATAGCCAAATCTTGGAAACAACCAAAATGCCCATCTTTTGAAGAATGGTTCAAAAAGATGTGGTATTTTCACAAAATGGAATATTACTCAGCTATAAAGAATAATAAACTGGAAGACTTCATATATAAATGCATGTCCGTTGAACATATACTCATAAGTGAAATAAACCAGACCTACATGTGTAAATATCATATAATCTCCCTAGTGTAAGAACTCTAAAGAAGAAATAAAAATGGAAGGGCATAACACAACTGAATGGCAATCAAAGACTTAAGGATTAAACAACGAAGTGACTGGAAGCAGAAAAGAGAGGAAGCATAGCAGGAGCAAAACCATGCACTTATGTACACAGGATGAATCAGATATTGGTCCTAAGAACCTTTAAAAGATTTTTCATGCTTGGTATGGCTGTCATTCTGATCTTTTAGAGGTGTAACAAAAAAAAAAAAAATGGGTGTTGATTGTGAGTAGGCTTAAATCAACAATCTCCAACATTGCCAGTTTCACTGGTAACCCAATGCACATAAGGAACATTGGGCTGTGTATACAGCTACTTCCTCTCAACTCAAAGAGAATAATCTTTTTTCTTTTCTTTTTCTTTCTGTTTTTTTTCTTTTCTCTTTCCTTATCAATATCGATCAGAAAATTCATGTCTACACCCTATGCTCTGTATAACTATTATGAAGGCAACACTATGCAATGTGTCAATTATTGAGAATGTACTACTAATGTGCTTTGAAACTATCTTATGGTTTTCTTATTAAAAATGATAAAATAAGAAGCAACGAAGATAATAAGTAAATAAATAAAAATTAAAAAGCTAAAAAGAAAAACCCTCCACATTGAAAACTATAGTACTCTGAAAAAGGAAATTAAAGATATCTTTTGCTTTGGGGTAGGAAGAATAGAATAAATAGATTCCTAGATAGATACGGCCATTTGTTGTGATGTTCTGTGTTGGTGCCGAAAGAAATGACAAGAAGACCTGATGAAGGTAGCTCAGAGGACTCACTGAGATCTGTCTCTCTCGCAGTGAACCCCAACCTCTAGAAGCATCTCCTTTTTATTTGGGTCACACAATAGAAAATTAACAGTGTGGAGAGGGGATCACCAATGTCTTAAGTAAGGGTGGAGACATCAATCAGGATCAAGCCACCACACCCTTTTTTAGATCCTAGTCTAAGATCCCTAAGTAACAGATTACAGCCCACCCTAAACTTGTCTTACTGCTCTTTGCTTCTTTAAGATGCTAGTCTCTAATCTCTACAGCCATTTGGTGGAGGAATGTATAAATTCAGACTTTATTTTTTAAAATTTTATTTTAAAAAGAAAATAAATTATTTTCATTTATGTTCATTAAGAACAGAAATGGCCATACTTCCAAACCTGACTTACAGATTTAGTGCAATTCTTTCTTTATTTTTTAATGTATTTGGTACAAGGTCTCACAGTGTAGCTTGGACTTGTAGGGATCCTTCTGTTTTCAGCCTCCCTAGTGCTGATTACAGTAAGGCAACACCACACCTGGACTCAGTGGCCAGCTCAGTGTGCCTGGGGGTGGGACTGGTGCAGCATATGATACAGGGAATCGAATGTGCTTGCCTAAGCAGCTGCTTAGTTTGCTGAGCTATCTCACCAATCCTTTATTTAATGGAATTCTGATCAAAATTCAACAGCATATCTAGCTGAATTAGAGGAAAAAAATCCTGTAATTCATTTGGAACCAGAAGAGATCTAGAATAGTGTATTGGTCAGGGTTTTAGAGGAACAAAATAGATATAATATAAGGAATGGACATTAACATCAAATATACAATCTATAAGAAATTGTAAGATTGGCTTACAATAGCTACAGAGTCAGATGAGGAAGTGCGCACAGGGCATCTGCACGCTCCGGACTGAAGAATTCAATCCCAAGGCCTGGACTTCACTGCAGCACTCCGTGTAAGTCTCTGTCAGCTGATGGGTCTGCAATGGAAGACTGAAGTGTCTGTAGATGGACGCTGAAGAGTCTGTGACAGATAGCGAAAGATCTAAGCTGGAGGCCGAAGAGTCTGCGCTGCAAGCCAGACAATAAAGTCCAGTCTGATAGCCGGGCGTGGTGGCGCACGCCTGTAATCCCAGCACTCGGGAGGCTGAGGCAGGAGGATCGTGTGAGTTCGAGACCAGCCGGGGCTACAAAAGTGAGCTCAAGGCCAGCCTCAACTGCATAGTGAGACCCTGTCTCAAAAAGACAAAAAAAAAAAAAAAAAAGTCCTTTTGTGCTCAGTCATTCTGACATGGGCTTATTGCGCCCTAGGGTGGAACCAATCATACCCCAGGATGGGCCCTTGATCCCGGTCTAGGGAGAAATCCAATCATATCCTAGGCAGGGCCTGGTGACACTCCAGGTAAGAACCAATTGTACCCCAGAATGGGGCTCCCACCAACAGGGAACCGGGCTGCTAAGTCATTCAGCCAAGTTGACACATTGTATCAACCACTACAAATAGCAAGGGCAATTTTGGGCAACAAAGGCCCCTGACTTGAAATTATACTATAAAGTCACTGTGATAAACACAGCATGGTACTGGCATAAAAACAGACCTGATGATCGATTAAACAGATTAAAAGATGCAGAAGCAATGACAGACATACTCAGCCACCTTATCTTTGACAAGAGTACCAGTACCATATACATTCACTTGGAAGATAGCCTCTTTAATAAATAGTTCTGGAAAAACTGGCTTTGCACATGCCAAAGATTAAAGTTCAACTCATGTCTTTCTAAATTCAAAATGGATCAAAGATCTAAATATTAAAACAGAAACATCAAATCTGCTGGAAGGCAGAATAGGTAAAACTCTTTAAGACACTGATATAGGAAAAGACTTTATGACTTCCTACACAGGAAGCACAACAAAGAATCAACTGTGATCTCATTTTATTAAAAAGCTTTTATACAGCAAGAGAAATGACCCACAGTGTGAAGCCAGCTGTTCCTCAGACCAAAGTAATACTGAGAAGATT
>PVJA010005934.1:49015-76366 GCA_004027025.1 Myocastor coypus
AAAAAAAAAAAAAAAAAAAAAAAAAAAAAAAAAAAAAAAAAAAAAAAAAAAAAAAAAAAAAAAAAAAAAAAAAAAAAAAAAAAAAAAAAAAAAAAAAAAAAAAAAAAAAAAAAAAAAAAAAAAAAAAAAAAAAAAAAAAAAAAAAAAAAAAAAAAAAAAAAAAAAAAAAAAAAAAAAAAAAAAAAAAAAAAAAATCAGATCTCCCAACTTTAAAGACCCAGTCCAAAAATGGGATCTGTGATGAGTACATACTTTCAGATGAAGAAATACAAATGCAAAATAAATATATGAAAGATGTTCAACATCACTGATGATTTGGAGATAAAAATTAAAAACATACTAAGATTCCAGGTCAGCCTGGAAAGAATGGCTATCAAAAGAAATCAAAGGCTAGGGAGATATCATCAAGGCTGGGGAGTTTTTCCAGAACTATTTATTAAAGAGGCTATCTTCCAAGTGAATGTATATGGTACTGGGGAGATAGCTCAGCAGGCTGAATGCTTGCCTGGCAAGCCCAGGCACCCAAGTTCAATCCCTGGTACTGCATGCTGTGCTGGCCCCAGAACCCCAGCACGCAGTTCCAGCCCTGAAACCAAGCATGGTAGCACATGCCTATAATCCCAGTGCTGAGGAGGGTGAGAGAGGAAGATCACTACAAGCCTGAGCTGTGCAGTAAGACCCTGTGTCAAATGAAAGAAAAGAAAGAAAAGAAAAGGCAAATGCTTCTATGTTTATGGCAGTGCAATTTGTCACAGCGAAATGCCCATCAACTGAGGAATGAAGAAAAAAGATGTGGTGTTTTTATACAATGTGGCATTTTTATACAATGGAGTACTACTCACCTATAAAAAGATAAACTTGAGACTTTTATAGGTAAAAGGAAGCAACTAGAAACTCATAAGGGAAGTAAGTCAGACCCACTTGTGTAAACAACCTATTGTCTCCCTAAAACCTGAAAGAGTAAATAGGACCTGAAAGGTTCGATGAAACTGTTGCAACGGAAGGAACAGCTGGGCAAGGAAAAGGAAAAAGAAGGGAAAAGGAAACGTATGCATACAGGCAGGGCAGCAGTGCAGTCAATGCTTATATTTTTTTCTGGGGGTCAGGGAGACAGCTCAGTAGAATAAGTGCTTGCCTGGCAACTGTAAGGTAAATTCAATCCCCCATTCTGCCAATAATAATAATAATAATAATAATAATAATAATAATAGTAAAGAATTTTAAAAATATATATTTTTCTGTTAGCTTTTTTATTTTATTGACCAATCTTACAGGCTTAATTCTGGTAATCTGAACAACTAACTTAAAGACAACAATATGCAATACAACAACCTTTGTTGAATTTCTATTGTTTTGTATAGTGAAATTCTTTATCATTTCTAATTTTTTATCACTTTTTAAAAATATCTTTTAAAAAATTTAAAAAATCAACCAGTAAGAAATGTATCTCTCACTGGAGAAAAAGGAGCCCTTCTCCACTGTTGGTGAGAATGTGGATTGGCGTGGCCACTGTGGGCATCAGCGTGAGGTTTCTCAAAAAGCTAGAATCAGCAGTCCTATTTGACCCATCCCACCACAGAGATACATACACACCTAGGTTTATAGCAGTACCATTAGTGACAGCTAAACCTTGGCAACAACTCAAATGCCCATCAACTGAGGAGTGGATAAAAAGATGTGGCCTTTGTACACAATGAAGTATTACTCAGCCATAAAGAAAAACAAGCTGGAGATTTTTTTAGGTAAATGGATGCAACTTGAGATCATACTCATAAATGAGATAAATCAGAGTCACGTGTGAGAAGCTGGAGGAGTAAATAAAATCCAAAATGTACAATAAATATTGTGAAACAGGAGGAAACTATTCAAAAGGAAAGAGAAACTAGAGTACAGGAAAGGAGAAAAGAAGGAAAGAATTACATATATATATATATATATATATATATATATATATATATATATATATATACATATATATATACACACACATATATATATATATATTTTAAATAAGAAAGTCATGCTACTAATTTTTGTTAGCTCACTAAAATGAAAAGCTTAGTGCTAATATTGTTTTGACAATTAAATCCCTATACCTTGTACTCTGAGTAATTAATTTAAAGATAACAATACATAATATATTAACCACTGCTACTCTATTGTTTTGAAATATTTCTGTTTAAAATGAAAACTGAAAAAATAAAAGTTTGAATTGATACATTCTTCCACAGTCAACCATGTGGTAATGCCAACCTAGGGTTGCTAGAGCATTTGGTTGTTTAAAAAAAAGCTAAGAATACAGATGTTTACGTGATGATCTCTCAAGTTTCAAGAGTTAGAAACTATATAATTTAATGTTGTATGGATCAACCAAAACATCTGATTAAAACCTTCTCTATCTCACTCAGTTACTTATTCATGTGTAAAAGAAAAAAAAGGACCTGAAATATAGGGAAATAAGCCATCCATGGTCAATTTCTGAACTCAAGAGATGTGTCTACCATCAAAATGTGATCTAAATGCATAACAGTTAAAAATGTACAGTTCCTTCTATATACTTAAAACATGAAGTTACAAAAGTTTGATGTAACTGTTAAAATTTTTTTTTTAAGGGATGGGGGAAAGGAGGGAAGATGAGATGGACATGATCAAAATATACACCGTGCACATATCAAAATTCCATAATGAAACTTAGTATTTTAAAAAATTAATATGCACTAATTAAGTATGTAGGAAAAGGTTTCTAAAAATAGAGTAAATTAATAAAGAATTAAAATTTAGACACAGGAAAAAGAAGAGAAAAAGTATATTAGTGTATTTAACTTATGGGGGCAAGCTTGCAGAGAATATTTAATTCTTTTTGTTGTTGTTACTGGGAATTGAACTCAGAATCTTGTATTGGCCGGGCAGGCATTTGTGCACCTGAGATATATCTCTGGCCCAATATTTAATTCTTAACTGTTGAGATAAAATTAGTTTCAAATATTTGGCTAAAAATTTTAATTGGATGCGTGATATAGCTCAGTGGTAGAGTGCTTGCTTAGATGTGAAGACCTAGACTCAATCTCCAGCACTAAAAAGAAATTAAGGAATCACTGGTAAAATAAAACTACAATATAAAACTGCTATGTACCAAAAGAAATAAAAGGGATAAAATTAAAGGGATATTTGAAAAAAAAAAAAAACCCAATAATAAACAAAGCAAATAAGCTTGAGAATAAAACCATAAAATTAGTGATAACAATAAATATGAGTGGAGCATATTCTGCTATTAAGAATTATAAACTCAAAGGGCTGGCCAGACAGCTCAGTAGACTAAAGCACTGGCAGCAACCAAGGCTCGATCCCTAGTGTGCCATGCTAGCCCCGCTCTTGGGGCGTGTTGAGACAACAAATGAGACTGTGCGTAGTGGCTCATGCCTGTAATCCCACAGCTTGGGAGACTGAAAGCAGGAGGGTCATTATGAGTCTAGTTTGTGTAGTGAGACCCTGTAGACCCTGTAGTAAATACATTAAAAAAAAAAAAAAAAAAAAAAAAAAAAAAAAAAAAAAAAAAAAAAAAAAAAAAAAGAATTATAAACTCATCAGGTTAAAAATTTACCAGTATACAGTATGCTATTTCCAAGATAAAACAAACAAACAAACAAAAAAACAAAGCTCTACGAGACAAATAAAAACAAAGAGAAAGTAGGGGTTGCAGTATTGATATTTTTCAAAGGAAAAAGTACTTAATACAAGGAATAAAGAGTAGTGTATGAAGTAGCTTGCAGGTCTACGAGATCAGTGTGACCCATGATTTGCTCTTGTAAGCCCACAAGTGAACAATGACTTTTACATTTTATCTGTTGGTCTGTGGTATCAGGGATTGAACCCAGGGCCTTAGCATAGAGCTGTATTTCCAGTCCTTCAAAAATTTTTATTTTGAGACACAGGTTTTACTAAGCCATAAACTACCTAGGTTGGCCTCTAATTTGCCATCCTCTCAGAGGAGCAAGATTACCATCATGTGTCCCCACACCCACTGACAAATGTTTAAAACGCAAACATTTTCAAGAATTGTATAGAAAGACTACAAAACAGAGACCCTACATGTGGCTCATAAAGCTTAAAACATTTACTGTCTAAAAAAAGAAAAAGTTGCTACTTAGTCTTTTCTGTGTGGGGGTAGCAGGGTGTTGGAGACTAGAAAATTCATAATGAACATATGTTTATTTGGCTCATAGTTCTGGGGACTGGATAATGCAAGGCTAAGGCAAGTACCTCCATGCTGCACCACCCTACAGCCAGCAGCAGGCAAGCAGGCAGAGGGCACACAAGCAAGGCGGGGCCAATTCCTCCTTTGAGGACTGGCTCCCAGAAGAATGAAGTTAGTCCAGTGGCCATCACATCTAGCCTCCACACTGACAAAGTGCAGAGCTTCTATAACTTATGATTCACTGGAGCAAGTTAAGGAAATTAGACTTTAATCACATACACAATAGTACCATGGCTCATGAACTTAACTGGTTCTACAATTTTGGAAGACAGCTGCGTTTGTATTTGTGTCAGGAAGATGAAAATTTTGTCACATGCTATTTTCAAACCAAACTGCAAACGAAATTGTCTATGAACTGAGGTGCCAATGTACTACTGTCTTTTATTCCTTAGCATGTGGCATTAGCATGTTGATACAGGCATGTCCAACTTCCATGTGATTATTTAGTTGAATTTACCAGTCTTTTCTTTTTGGTGTCAGGGCTGTATGTTGGAAAACCTTTAGAATTCAGTGTTTTTCTAGCTTTATTGTTGAAATTTTAAACTTGAGACACCTGAAAATTACCTATCCTGAGATATATCTGTATATAGGAGAAAATGATAGGAATCTATACAGCAAGAGCAGAGTATAGATTAATGGGGAAGAGGCTGTTGGAAATATGCAGGAGAGAAGAGGAAGAGGCTGGGCAGGAGGTGGTGAGGCTGAAGGTTTCCTCTCTCCTCCCTCACTAGAAAGCTTCAAAGCACTCTATGCTCAATGTTGGAAAACACTCTCAGCTGATGTAGCCCCATGACTCGACCCTTCCCCCATCCCACTTTATTTGAGAATAAGATGCAACCACTCTTCTCTCTGTATGTGAATTGAACTTATGTCTGGGTTATTGTACCTCCTTTGGACATCACTACTCAGGATTTTACTTCCTGTTCCACTCTCTACCTGGTTAACGTACAGCAGGGAGGTCAGCAAAGTATGGCTCATGGGCCAGTCCAGCTCACTGCCTACTTTGTAAGAAAGTTTGTTGGAACCCACATGCTAATATGCTGCTGAATGGACAGCTAAGGCAGACTGCATGGCCCTCAATGTCTAGATATTCATCATCTGGCCCTTTACACAAAAAGTTTTTCCCATCTTTGATATACAGGAAGAAAGCTGCTGTAATCTTTGAAGGAAAATTCACATAATACAAAATTAATCATTGAAAGTGTGCCCTATGGTGGCAGCAGGGCACACTGTGTGGTATGACCACCACCATCACAATGACAACCACCACCACCATCTAACTCCAAAGCATCATCTGTATCACTCTTCATAGCACTCCTCACTCCTCTCCCTAACACGAACTACTACTAATTTGTTTTCTGTTCCTATGGATTTATCACTGTGTATCATTCTTTTTTGGTGTGGAGTAATATTCAACTGAATGGCTATGCCACATTTAAATAATGCAGCCACATGGGGTGTTTTTACGCCAGTGATTCTGAATACAACTGCTATGAACATTCATGTTTTAGTTCTTGTTTGAATGCCACTTTTAGTTGTTTCAGAATTCTAGGAGCAGTACTGCTGGGTCATACAGGGTTGTAGTCAGGGCTCACAGGGAATAGATTTAACAGCACACAAAACTCATAGGATTACTTTATAATGTTCACCCAAAGAGTTACATCCTTCTAGGAGAGTGCAGCAGATCTGTCCACACACTAGAGACCCAAAGAATCCACCCGAGGGCCTGGATCCCATAGCAAGGTCCTGCACAAGTACACCTGGAGGCCTAGAGCCCACAGCAATGTCTCATGAAAGCCTGTACCAACAGTCTGCACTGGGCAGGCCCAATGTCAGCGGTGGAAGCTGTGCCAGCGGGATGCAGGATCTGTACCAGCAGGCTGAGGGATCTTCACTAGAGCCAGGAAGCCATGCTGAAGGTAAGGACCAGAGCTCCCTTAAAGATATAGCCATCCTCTGTGACAGAGGGGACCCGAGCTTTAACAATGAGAATAGCTGACTTCATACCAGGAAAGCCAGAGTCACACGCTTCTCCAGAGAACAAACAGCTCACCATCCTCCCTTGCAGTTCTGTTTTTATGTTGTCAGCAGCTATCTTCAGGTGGGACTTCCACAACCAGCACCACGCTGACTCAGTTAAGCTGGGTGTTACAAGTTGACCACTAGGTGATCCATTACATATGGTACAGGGAACTAACAAACTTCTGTCCACATCAACTGAACTATTTTGTAAGAGTCTTAATTTTTTACCTGTTATTTCCCTTTTTAAAAACATTGAAATAGTTATACTAGTGAGTATGAAGAGGTATTACATTGTGGCTTTGTTTTGCATCTCTCTTATATTATTCAGACAATGAACATATTTTCATGTGTTTATAACCATGACTGCATTATATTTTAAAGGTTGGGGGCTAGGGAGATAGCTCCATGGCAGAAGTGCCCCCCTGGCAAGTGCAAGGTCATGAGTTTGAACCCTGGTCCCGCAAAATAAATAAACAAACAAACAAACAAATAAATAAATAAATAAATGTATTTACCTTAAAGTTCTTAAAAACAAGATAGAAAAAAGCAACATCAGCAGAAAAAGTCAAGAGTATTAAAATAGCATATGTATTAGTTGTTTTTCTTTTGTTGCTGAGACAAAATATCTAAACCCCAAAGTTAAAGGGGAAAGGTTTATTTAGCTCATGCTGAGTAGCAGTTTCAGTCCAAAATCAGCTGGCTCCAAGGCAGAGTGTAGTGGCAGAGGGGCATCACAGAGGAGAGAAGTCCACAGCATGCAAGCAGGCAAGGGCCCTTAATAGCATCTTTTTGTACCTTTTATACTCTATCTAGGCTCTTGGGATTAGGGCTTAGGACTCTACCAAACCTATCAGTGACTGATTTAGTAATCATGCACTCTAATCTCAACATCACACACTCTAGATCCAGCCACCTCTTAAAAAGCCCCAAGACTACATGAAGCTTTGGGGATAGCTAAACATGAGCCAAAACATCATTCATATTCAGAAGGGAAAAATACCCTCCAAAGCCAATGATAAGAAATCTTTAAACCTATCAGTAATTAGCAAAGTACAAATTAGAAGTAATTACTCTTGGAGCTGGGGAGATAGTTCAGTAGAATAAGTGCTTGTGTGGCAAGCACAAGGTCCTGAGTTCAATTCCTGGTACCACAAAAAAAAAAAAAAAAAAAAAAAATTAAAAAATAAAAATGCTGACATATAAAAGTAGCAGGACACAGACTCCCTGCTAAGGGGACTCTAGACAGGTCAGCTCTTGAGTGCAGCAAGCTGCCATTCCCAGTTAAATCACCTGCTGAAAGGCCCATGTGTTAATAGCCTGGTCTCCCAGCAGTGCTACTGGGACGTGCTGTCACAGGAGCATTTGAGGCCTTCCTTGCAGGGCACATGGGACCCTGGTCTCTTCCTCTTTGCTTCCTGGTCTGTGATGTAAACAGTCTGCTCGGCCACAATTGCCCCAGGATGCAGCTCTGTTCTCAGCAGTTCTAGTCCTTTCTGTATGGGTTCTAAAGCAAACACAGTCATGTCCAAGGATGTTCAATTCAACATAATTTATGATGTCAGGAAACTAGAATGGAGTAAATACCTGTCAGTACAATGAGGAGGTAAGCCCATGGACGAATGTTCCACAGCTTTGTAGTCTTTTGAGAAGTGGAGGGGTAGAAGTACTAACATTCACAGTCTTTTTTTTTTTTTTTTTTTTTTTTTTTTTTTTTTTTTTTTTTTTTTTTTTTTTTTTTTTTTTTTTTTTTTTTTTTTTTTGTTTTGTTTCAGAACTTTTATTTGTTTATTTATGTATTTTTGTGGCCACTTCAGCCAGCCCTGAGGGCAGGGCTGGTGCAGCATGTGGTGCCAGGGATCAAACCGCGGTCCCTGCAGTTGCCTAAGCTTTCCTAAGCAGGCGCTTTAGATCACTGAGCCATCCTGGCCGGCCCCAACATGCAGTCTTAAAACTTTGGTGTTTGCGGCAAAAACAGTATGGTATACAACATTTATGTACATTAAAAATAAATAATCAGAGCAACATCTACTTTGCAAGGACATACACTTACAAAGGAATACACTGAACAGCACAGCACTGTTGTGGTTTGGATCTGGTATGTCCCCAAAGGCCTCGATGCCCATCCTGTTATGACAGGAGGTGGAAACACAGAGTGGGAGTCAGGTCCTTCTGGGCACATCCCTAGAGGGGAGAGTGGGACCCCAGCCTCCTGTTCCTCCCTGTCACTTCCTGCCATGATGTGCACGCACTACCCACCACTGAAACCCAGCACCACATCAGAACCAGACATCAAGAGGTCCACCTTCTCACAGTTTGAGCCTCTGCCTGGTCACAGACTGAAGACAAACACCCCTTTCCCTTACAAGCAGATAGGCCCAGGTATTTGTTACAGTGGCAGAAAGCTGACTAACAAGTATACAAAGTACATTTTATATAGCTAACGATAGGTATAAAGAAGGAAAGCAAGCAACAGGCCTTAGGTAAATCAATGAAAAATAAAATCAGTTGAAAATCTAAATGCCTTAGAAAACATAAAATTTATACCATCTCTGAGTAGGAAAGGGTCTTTGAGGTTTAGCACTAATGATATAAATAGTAAAACTCGGAAGACGAAACACACACCTTTCTTTTAGAGACAGCATCTTGCTTTGCTGCCCAGGCTGACCCTGACCTTACTGGATTCAAGTGATCCTCCTGCCTCACCCTCCTAAATTGGTGGGACTATCACCACACACCACTGTAACCTATGCCACTTTTTATATAAGTGAAAAATTGCCACTTGATTTCCCACAATCCTATTTAAAATATGTTCATACATTTCCTTAGTTTTAATGATTCTCTCTCAAAATATTATTTCCAATTAAATATATACCTAGTTCCAATTTCCCTTTCTAGTTTATGGAAAAGTGAAATAAAAACAAAATGTTAGTAATATATGTAGTTTGATTTTGTTGCTGATATTGAGGGGATAGTGACAGAATAAAAGAAAAATGGCAAAAGTAAGAGTTAGTAGAATCTCCTTTTTACTGTGGCATTTTTCCTTTCATCTCTAGGTAACCTAATGTTCGGTATTCCTCCATTTTCTGTTGCTATAACAGAACACCTGGAACTACACAATTCATAAAGAAAAGAGGCTGCTTTGGCTCACAGTTCTGAGACTGGGACAGCATCAGCCTCTGACCTGTCTCAGCCTGGCAGAGGACCAGAAAGAAACTCCATCAACAAAACCAGCAGTCATACCTATTTAAACACATATTCACACAGACACACTGACGAGCTCCTCCATAAATGCTTCCTGAATAAATGGAAAAGAAATTACTTCCTGAAGGTCAGTCCTACTGCTTACCACTGTCACCCAACTGCATGTGGAAGAGTGCAGCCAGAAATGGACCGAGGGGCAGCTGGGCTCACATAATCAAACACAAGGGCCCAGGAGAAGGCATTCACATCTATGGAAGGCCCAGCTCCTGACACAGCTGCACTGGCAGCAAAATCTTGATACCATTTACCCAACTGTAGCACCATGTCTTAGTTACTTTTTGCTCATTACTGGGACAAATACCTGACACTCAAGATGAAGGAAGGAAAGGTTTATTTAGCTCACAGTTACTGGAGGTTTCAGTCCATGTTCGGCTGGCCCAAGGCTGAGAGGAACAGAGCAGACAGCATCCAGTTCATGGCGGTGGAACAGCAACAAAATGGCAGCAGAGGCATCCAGTCAATCAGGGCAGCAGAGCAACAGCAACAGCTAGAGCTCTAGTCTGTCTCTCTGTCTCTCTTTATATTACATTCAGGCTCTCCACCCTAGCTCCCGTCCTAGGCTACACCCATAATCCCAGAAGTACTTCCACCCATAATCCCATCAGTACTAAAACCCATAATCCCAGGGATCATGGATCAACTCTCAAACTCTAGAAGTCCCCGCCCAATGACTCCATGAGACTTTGGGGGGACAACTAGACATAAACCATAACACACCAGTTGCAATAAATATGCAACCAGACCCATAGAAATATGTGAGAATGAGTTTTTAAATGCAATAATTTAAGTACTTATAGTATTATATGTAAATATCATAGTCTCCCTAGTATAAGAAAAAAAAAAATGAATATAAGTTTCTTGATTTTGACAGAGTAAACTATTATATGACTGATCTGTAAATTCTTCATTTTTATTGTATACAATTTTTATAGTCAGATCCATTTAAGTTTGTAAATAATTTATTTACAATGTGCAATCTATTATTGTCATGCTATGTATTCATTTCAGATTTCTCTAAAATTCACTGTGTACATCTTATGCTTCACATTTCAATACTTGTCTATAATTTTAATGCTATATAATTATTGATTTTCAATTTTTATTTTAAAAAATAAAATACAGATAGTACTATCTCTTAGAGCAACAATAATTATTTTGCTATTACCATCACATAAGTCATACCATTTAGTGCTAGGTTCTTGGCAATTATATCATTAGTAATAAAACTGTCAGCGATATGATTAACCAAATGCCCTCTGTTCCATCAATATCACAGTAGCCATCCTCACTAATGGCACAGCCAACTTCAGTTTGAGAAAAATAAAGAAGAATAGATGAGGTTGTTTTGTTTTGTTTTTCAAGAACTGGGATTGGAAGAAGAGTCCTGTGCATGCTAAGGTAAGCAAAAGCGCTATCACTGAGCTATGTCCCTAACTGTTTTAAATTTTGTTCTTGAACTAGGGTCTCACTAAGTTGCCCAGGCTACATTCTAACTTGGAATCTCCCTGCCTCAGCCTCTAGAGTAGTTAGGATTATAGGCATATTTCCCAGCCAGGTTACTGCTTTCTTGCACACCTGTTCCTTGTTCCAGCTAAAGTTCTAGGTATTGGGGCCTGGGGGGATGGCTCAGTGGTCTACAGCGCCTGCTGGGGAAAGCTTGGGCGGCTTCAGGGACTGCGGCAGTTCGATCCCCGGCACCACATGCTGCGCCAGCCCTGCCTTCGGCGCGGGCTGAGCCGGCCATAAAAATGAGTGAATAAACAAACAAAGGTTCTGAAACAAGAAAAAAAATAAATAAATAAAATAAAAAATTCTTTAAAAAAAAAATAAAATAAAGTTCTAGGTATACCAAGAATCAGCTGTGCTTCATACATCTGCTTATGACAGCTGAACATCTTACTGTAATCACATAATTTAATTAAGTTGTATATAAATGGCCTAAGTGTAAGATGAAATTTGTTTCACTAAAGACTAAATTAAATGCTTCCAGTAATAGGTGTATCACTAAAAGTGTCTAATCAGTTAGCTATGGGGAAGACAGCAACCAGACTGGAAGAAAATGCACTAGAGGAATTTTGTTTTTCATTTTGCTTCACAAGGGCCTTAAGACATGAAGAAAATGATGGGCAATATTTAAAATATGGATGTAATTTATGCATAAAAGCCAAATGAAACTCCATCAACAAAACCAGCAGTCATACTCATCTACACATGTGTTCATGTGGACATACTGACAAGCTCCTCACTAAATGTTTCCTGAATGAATGGAGAAGAAATGACTTCCTGAAGATCAGTCCTACTGCTTACCAGGAAAGCTGGGATCAGAACCCTGTTCTTAGGACAGCCAGATGCTCTAAAAGTGCATTGTTAAGTATTCAAGGAACCCCACATACAGGACTCAGCTTGTCTTTAGAGCCTATTTCTATTTATCACCTGTGAACCACTATACTTGGTCTCAACTGTAAGTATGGTGGCCTGCCCAATATTCCACCTTCAGCCTCTCAAGACATCCACCTCCAGCTCCTATTTTCCCTCTTCCACAGAGTTGATTCCTACAGGAGCATCTACTGCTCCTGTCATTGCTGTATTTATCAGCAGAGGACAGCCTGTCTGGGAACCCAAGGCAGAAAGAGTAAAAGCACAGACAGCAAGAGACCTGATTCCAGGACTCTTCTGAGCCTGCCCTCCACCCTGTCAGAGCCAGTTTCTCTGATTCTTCAGCTCCACCTGCAGATGGACTCTTCTTGCTTGAGTGCGTCTGATTAGAGCACAAAGCCCCTCCTACCTTTGCATGCACCCATCACTCTGCTATGCAAACCTCTGTCTTGGAGTCAGAGCCCTGTGCCTTTCCTTATGCTGTTCCTTCCTTCTGGAATTCATTTCCTGGATTCTAATTCCTTTCCTTCTATCTTTCCTAAAATGTACCTTAAACTTTAAGGCTTAGTTCAAATGCCACTGAAAGAATTATCTAAAATACAAGAAAAACTAAAACAAGCCAGTCACACCACAATTGAAAACTCTGCTATGGCTTTTTGAACTTTAGGGGAGAAAAATAATGTCACTGAAGGATTTGAAAGCATAAATTATATGATCAGATTTTTTATTTTAAATGATCACTGTTGGGGGCCCGGCGGGATGGCTCAGTGGTCTAAAGCGCCTGCTTGGGAAAGCTTGGGTGGCTTCAGGGACAGTGGTTCGATCCCCGGCACCACATGCTGCGCCAGGCCTGCCCTCGGGGTGGGCTGAGCCGGCCATAAAATGAGTAAACAAATAAAGGTTCTGAAACAAGAAAAAAAAAAAAAATAAAAAATAAATAAATAAATAAAAAATAAATAAATAAATGATCACTGTTGCTGCTGTGTAGAAAATGAATTAGAAGATAAGAGAGACAATGAATTGTAGATTGCTATAGCAATTTAAGCGAACATAATTAGTGATACCAGCAACAACTAATGAAGAGAGAAGAAAACATTTCTGTAATTATTTTCTTTCTGAAAAAATTTCTCTCCCTACTGTCAACTCCCTGAAAGCAAAGAAATGATCTAATGACTATTTTTTAACCCACAGACATTAGCAAAGTGACTGACTCACTTTGCAGGGATTCAAATATTTGTTCAATAATGGATGAGTAATTAACATTAATCTGTTACACTGAAGAGGAAGGATTATATGAAGGCCACACCTGCTCTGGTCTAAGTGTTGGTCTAAGCGTTAGGTCCTCCACAGATTCTTCTGTTAGAAACTACGCATCAATGTGACAGTGCTAAGAGGTGCTTGGATCATGAGATTTGTACCCCTATAAAAGAGACCTGAGTTCCCTTTTACCAAGTAAGGACATACAGCTCCATCTATGAAGCAGAAGGCTCCTGTTAAATGCACAGTCTGCTGGAGCCTTGATCTTGGACTTCTAAATTCCGGTTTTTTGTTTGTTTTGTTTTTGTTTTGTTTTGTCTTTTTGAGACAGGGTCTTGCTATGCAGTTCAGACTGGCCTTGAGCTCACTTTTGTACCCAGGCTGGTCTCATACTCACACCAATCCTCCTGCCTCAGCCTCCCGAGTGCTGGGATTATAGGCGTGCGCCACCATGCCTGGCTCCTTCTAAATTCCTAGTGTTCTAAATTCCCTAAAGTATCTTGTTACAGCAGCCTAAACCAAGACAACACTAATATTCATAAATGAAAGCAGTAAATACTCAGAGTATGTGAAAAGCAATACCAAAGCAATGACATAGGAGTTCAGATTACTTAATCTAGGCCAGAAAACAAAGAAGGACATTACCAAAAAGGTGGCATTTGGGCAGGGTCTGAAAGAAATAGTTTAGGTATATGTGGTCCAGTACTGGGGACTGAGCCCAAAGGTTTGTATATGCGGGGCAAGCACTCTCCGGGAGCTATATCCCTACATGTTTATCTTGAGACAGTTCCACTAAGTTGCCCATACTGGCCTTGAAGTTAGGATCCTCCTGCCTCAGCCTTCAAAGTAGTTGGGATTATAGGCGTGTACTACCATGCCCAGCTAGAGTTTTTTCAAGTGTATAATTTAATGGATTTTTACAGGTTTGCAGTCATTGCTTTCTAGAACCTTTTCATCACTAAATAATAAAACTTTACACCTGTGCCACTTAGGTGTCACCTCCCACTTCCTCAGCTTGCCAGCACTAGATGGCCTCAGGTCTACTTTGTCTCTCACTGCCTGCCTCATGTTCTGTGTGACTAGGAAGGACATGTACATGTGGAGTTCAGTGGCTGACCTCCTCTACCCCTGGGCTCTGCAGACCCATGCATATGTGGTACAGCATGACCTACACAGCGTGCCCTGTAATGACCAAATGAGGCCTACAATAGGGATTCATCACATCTTTTAATCCATTAATCAGCTGATAAATATTTGGCTTGTTTCTACTTTTTTGATTATTATGAGTAATAACTTCTATGAACACTGCTGTATGCTTTTGTATTACTTTTTTCAGCATAATTTCTTTAAGAAATGTGGACTTTCAGGGATAAATTTATTCAAATTGAACTATTACTATTCTTTATCCCAAGACAATGTCCTTAAAAAGAAATTCAGTGCGTTATAATGCCTGCTTAAAGAGGAAATGGCTGACAAAAAAGGTGGTTTTGTTAATGTGCTTACTTGGTAAAATAATTTTTGGTAAAATAATTAAAAAATATTTTTCTCTTAATTCAAACAATCTGAAAAAATATTATTTAGAGAAAATCAGGAAGGTTTCGCCCTGAAGTTGAGGTTACACACTCCACTTGGCAGAAGAGATTCCAGGTAGAGAGGGAAGTCCTAGACATTGGGAAGAGGAGCCTGGGCAATATCTTATCAAGGTAACAAGCAAATTAATAAATGTGTTTAAATATAAAGTTATCAACTAAAGAAAATAGTGGGCTATGATAAGGAAAGCATTGAATTTGGTACTTTAAGTCTTGGTCACTTCAGAAACTTATCTCAGCAGAAACCAGTACAGACAAGACAGAGAACTCACAAACACCAAGAACAATACTTCCTTCTCAGCCTGCATCTTACTTGACCTCTCACATTCACCTGACACAAGTGAACTACTCTCTTTCCTCCTTGCAATACTTTAACCTGGCTTCCTGCTTGAGTTCTTCCACAGCTACACCATTCTTAGAATTGAGTGTCACTCATGCCTTGAACTGTCTCCTTAAACTTTTATTTCATTTTTTTGGTGGTAGTGTGGGCTGAGCCAAGAGAGTGTTGGGTTGTATCCTTAGCCCTTTTTACTTTTTATTTTGAGACAGGGTCTGGATAAGTTGCCCAGCCTGGCTTTAAACTTTCACAGGCCTATGAAGCATGTTCACCAGGCCCAGCTTCTACCCACTCTCTTAATCTTCTCATGCAGTCTCATGGATCCTCTAGCATGCAGCTCTGACCAGAGTGAGGATTTTTGGTTTATTTTTTGTATTATGGCCAGCTCAGCCTGCCCTGGGGGTGGGGCTGGTGCAGCATGTGGTGCCAGGGATCGAACTGCAGTCTCTGTGGTTGCCTAAGCTTTCTTAAGCAGGCACTTTAAACTGCTGAACCATCTTGCTGGACCTATTTTTGGCTATTTTATGCAGAATCCCTTCTACCTAAAACAGTACCTGATATGTGGTAGATGCTTAATAAGCATTTGTTCAGTAAATGGATAAATAAGTGGCTATATATAATCAAAGAGCTATAACCCCCAATTTATATTCCCTGCCTGGATCTATGTTCTGAGCTCCAGACAGATCCAATTGCCTATTTACTGTCTCTACTGACAAGTGCAGAAAATATTTCAAACTTTAAACAAAGCCCAAAACAGAATGTCAACCACCCTCCTGAATGCTTCAGTTTCTTTTTTTTTTTTTTTTTTTTTTTTTTTTTTTTTGTCTTTTTGAGACACAGTCTTCACTATACAGCTCAGGCTGGCCTTGCGCTCACTTTTGTAGCCCAGGCTGGTCTCAAACTTGCACTGATCCTCCTGCCTCAGCCTTCCAAGTCAAGTGCTGGGATTATAGACGTGTGCCACCACACCCAGCAAAATGATTCAGTTTCTTAGCAAAGTGCGGTCTAATTCTAGTTCCTGGGATCAACACTTTTGAATTCATTCCCAACTCCTTTTCTTTCTTGTACACAGCACATCGAGGCTACCAATAAATTCTGCGAATTCTGCTTCAGTGTCTAAGTCTTACTGCCTCTCCTCAGTCTTTCACCTGGAGGAATTCAATGGTTGTCTTCCTGCTACTTGTCTTCCACTCCCTAATTCAGCCTGTTCTCAAACCACAACCAGAGAAACTTTTTTCAAACTTAAGTCAGATCACGTCATCCCTCTGTTCATAATCCTGCAATTATTTCTACTTTGCTCTGAGTAAAAGCACACGTCTTGATAATCGCTTATAAAGCTCTATTCTGTCTGGCCCTATTACAGCTCTGACCTCTTGCCTCCCACTTTCCACTTGCTTGCGGTGCTTGGGCCCTACGGGCTCCCTCTGCCGTTCCTTCCAAAGGTCAAGCCCGTCTCCACGGCAGGGCCTGTTCCCTCATTGGTCCCTGAGCCTGAAGGTTCCCCTCCATACTTCCCCTCCTTCTGCAGTCACCTTCTCTGTGACTTTTACGTGGATCATCATACTTAAAACTGCAACCCCAGGCCTACCCTTGCTTTCCTCATCTCTTTCCTCTGCCTTTTCTTCCGCCACAGCACTCATCACCACCTGAAACACTAAACATGTATTTTACTTCCTGGAACATAAGCTTGTAAGAGGACAACATCTCTACCCCATTCATTCACTGTAATGCTCTCAACAGTGGAATCGCTGCCGGACACACAGGAATGGATGAGTAATCGAGCCCTCCAAGAAACGCTTTCATTTCCACCAGGGGGCCTAACAATTCCGCCAGCCCGGCTTCCCCAGGGAAAGATCATAAAACGTCGCTAGGACTTCGCCCAATGCAGGCACCTAGAAGGATCATACTCTGCCTAGAAAGGAAAAAACTGTGCTTTGTCGCGTCAACCACAAGGAGGAGTTGGAAGAGCTGAGCAAAAAGGAAACCAGCTGAGGCCGTTTCCCTTGCTTTTCCTACAGTAACCTCCAGGGGGGAGAAAACTGGGTTTGGAACTCACTGTACCAAATGAATGATTTTTCTTTATACTATGACTTGAGACACACAGAATCGTAAACGTTACAGCCACAATCCTTTCAAGGGCCACAAAGGAGTCAAAGGACTCAAGCTCTAAGCCACTGAAAACCAGCAGAGGTATTTTCTCCTTAATCGCACCACTGGATGACTCACAAACCGGGGAACGATCTACGAGGCACTAAGTGACCGTGAAGGCCAACGTGCTCCAGTACCAGTCCCCTCCGCCCCGGGCGCTACTAAGTCGATTCTGCTCCGCGTTCCCAGCACCTACGACCCTGAACCGGTCCCAAGTCCGCGATCCTCCCAGGACGCCCCGCACTCACCGCCACCTGTTGATGCCCACATTAGAGGAGCCGGCGAACCAAGGGTCGAGGATGTAGACGCAGCGGATGGTGTCGGCGCCCTGGATGCACTCCTTCAGCGCGGGGTTGTCGTGGAGCCGCAGCCCCTTGCGGAACCAGTGCACGGCGTTCACCCCCATGCCGAGCACGCAAGTCCGGTCGCCCGAAAGTCAGAGGCTCGGAGCCTGGCCCATGCCCGCCGCGGCGGAAGCGAGGCAGGGCAGCCAGGCCGGGTGGCCGGATCTCGAACCCAGTCCTCGCGTCGTCCTCAGGAGCCCGCGCCCGCCGCGCTTGCCCGCGGGACACGCATAACTCCGTGGCCCGGGGCTCTGGCGGGCCCCCCCCCACAACGCGGCCCGCGCGGACACCGACAGCACCGGGACGCTTGTCCCCAAAACCTCGCCGCAGCAGCCGTCGCCGGGGGAAATCGCCGGGAAGCGAGTGAAGCGTCACGAGCGCCAGGCGGGGATCGGCGGCGGGACGCGGCAGGCGAAGACCGCGGCAGGGACGGTCCCGAGGCCGCCCGGGTGACTCCGCCGCGCCGCGTCAGCGCCGGCCCCGCCTCCCCCGCGCCCATTGGACAGTGAGCGGCCCACGTGACCCCCGGCACCTCACGTTTCTGAAGTGTGTTTACTACGCGAGCTCCGGCCGGGACCCCTTCGGAACCCCGGCCGTTCCCAGAGAGGCGGCGGCCGTCCACCCCCAACAGTGCGGGTCCTCACCCAGGTGCGGGGCTCCCCGCGTCTACTGCTCTCCTCAAAAGACTTGAACTCCCCAGGAGAGGATGCCGTGATAACCACGGGCTTGGGGGAGGGGAAGGCTGAGCTCCGCCCCCGAGGGCTGCGAGCGTTTCCTATTGGCTGAGGCGCGGAGAAACCCGGATGAGCACGGGGCTGCGGGGAGCTCGCGGGCGCGAGCCTGCCGGGCTGTGTCAAAGCGGCGGTGGGCCGGGCCGCTTGGGCCTCTCGCGGTGCTGCGGACTGGGAGGAGGGACCGGCGGTCTTTGCGGATTACCCGCTCTCACCGCACCTCTGCGTCTTTGCGTGCGGCCTCTGGGCTTTCAGCCCCGTAGAGACCCCACTTTTGCACCCTTTTCCGAGAATGAACTGTGGGCGCTGCCAGCCCTACGACGCACTCATTCTGCGGAGTCCATCGACCGCTGCCCGAGCGCTGGAGAAAGAGGAGACAAACAGGACTAGCAGCCCCAGCCGCCGTGGGGCTCTCTTACTGAACCCTGTGCCTCTAAGAAGTACCCAGGAGAGTTCTTGCCGCCTGATTTATGCAAATATACCTTCCCTGTGGGGCCGATTTAGGAGCTCTCCAAGGTGTGCCTGACACAACACCCCACCACCTTATTTTATATTTATTTATTTATTTATTTATTTATTTATTTTTGTATTTAGTGCAGGGTCTCAGTACACTTGGACTCATAGTGACTCTCCTGTTTTCAGCCTCCCAACTCCGGGGTTATAGGCACGCACCACCAGGCCCAATCTCAGTCACCATATTTTAAAGGTTACTGTAAAGGATCAGTATCCAGGCTGGTGAAGGATCGAAGCGAGTTTGGGGCCAGCCTGAAGTACTGGACTGCGTAGTGAATTTGATGCCTGCCGGAGGTGCAAAGTGAGACTCGTTTCAGAAAAGAAGAACGTAGCAGTACCTGCTCAGTAATGGTATTTATTGTCATAATAATGTGCCTCACCAGGCAACTCATTCTGGCCTCCTCCTGTCTCTGAGGAGTGTCAATAAGTTTTTCCTGCTCTTGACCTAAAAAAAAGTGTGCCTCTGGTTTTTTCTAAAGTGTGGCATTTCAAAGATAGCTTGTTTTTAGTCAGTACCTACAGCAGATCCTGAAACGTGCTAAATGAATAATGGTGAGCGCCGGGGGCCACCAGTACGCCCAGGCGAGGAGGAGAAGGAAGGATGGCGGTTGTTATAGATGGAATCGTCTCCCAATTCCTGCTACCGCTACCAACTCTGCGTGCGGCCTTATTTGGAAGTAAGGTCAGTATTAAGGTAGGCCCTAGTCCAATTTGATGTGTATAGATACAGGGAAATTTGGACACGGCCACAGACGTGCGCAAGGAGAAGGCCAGTGAAGAGCCGAATTTCAGTTGGCTCCACGCCAAGGGACAGCAGGAGCTGGAGAGGCCTGGAGTGCGTCCTTTCCAGGTCTCCAAGGGTGCAGGCCTGCTGACATGTCACTGTGGGCTTCTGGCCTCTGTGGGTCGGCGAACTCTTCTGTGCACTGTGTATGGCGGGCCCTAGCAAATTTGTAGCAAGTCAGTTCAGTAAATTGGGAGCCGTCAAGCCTTTCTACCTCCACTTCTGTTGCCATAGGAAATGTGTATTATCCTCTGTATTAAAATATTTTAAAATTTTTCATCTGAAGTAGTGAACACACGCTGTTTCTTTTCACTGTAGGTGACAAACTGCGGGCTCCCACCACTCTGGCCGACTTACCACTTGCGCAGTCTGCGGCATCCAAAGCCACACCCTCACTTGGATTGCATCAGACTCAGGCCCTGTACTTATACTTTCAAAACTACAATGTGTATGTTTCCTTGTAAACGCCGTGAAAGCAACGGGATTGTGTCTAAAAAGCAGGTGGGTTTTTAAGCATCCAGATGAGATGAGGGGGGTGCAGAGAATATTGATCTCTGTAGAGTTGACTTAGGTTTGTGTCTTGCTTATTCATAATAGGTGGGGTTCCTAAACTCACAGTTGTGTGTGGGTGTCTGTGTAAATTTCCTGTAAACATAAAAGTACTAATGATTATAAGTATCCCTGCCATCTGCTGTGTATTCAACTACCAAAAGTATTTCCATGACAGACCTCCAACCAGACCTTACCTTCGAATAAGTCCACTGTGGCAGTCCCAGGACCCAATCAACCTTCCAAACACAGGACATCTTGGGGACATTTTAGGTCTAAAGCATAATGTCCTTGGGTGAGTTCATGACTGGATATAATCAGCAATCAGGGCTTAATTAGAGGTGGATCACAGGAAGGTATCCTGGAGGGTTCATTCTTGTCTCTGCCCCCACTTTCCCTCTCTTCTTCCTGGTTTGTAGGAGACTTCCATGCTGCTCTTTCCTGAAAAACAAAACCCTTGCCACAACCTGACCCTCACCTCCCCTTCACACTATTCACTGAGGTCAGTAGAGCTGGCTGTACTGAAAGAGATATTCCTGGCAGTAAAGGCGCCAGCCTTGCATACTGCAAAACAATCTGTGCATGGCTAGTATTAGTGCCTAGGATAGCTACAAAGCTTTCTCCTCTGTGTTCTGCTAGGACTTACCTCCCTGACTAATAGCAATGAAAGTGATGGGCTTTTATTTAGGTAGTCCCAAAGTTCCTCAACTGTAGAATGTTCTCTCTGGTTTGGCATCCCTGTGCTATAGTACCGGGCATGTCAGACTGCTACCTCATCAGGGGTTTCGGCAACTGTAAACTTCTAGACCAGTGGTTCTCAACCTTTCTAATGCCATGACCCTGCAACACAGTTCCTCATGCTGTGGTGACCCCAAAGCAAAAAATAATTTTGGTGGCTACTTCAAAACTGTATCCCAAATAAATAACATTTTCTGATGGCTTTAAGCGACCCCTGTGTTTTGGTCCTTCGACCCCTGCTGGGGTTGCGACCCACAGGTTGAGAACTGCTGTTCTAGACTGACCCCTCATTGTGGTTTAGGTAACTGGCTGGCAGGGTGTCTCTGCCCTTCCATGTTTGTCTTGGAGCTGGCAGACCATGAACTGAGTCCTCTCAGAACTGCCAGCCAAATTATCCCTCTCCTCTCTTCAGTGGCATGCTGGGTGCTGTATCCCAGCAATGACGAAGTCTGGATGAGATTTGTCCTCCCAGGGTTCCTGTGTTGGAGCTGTAGCCCTCAGTGTGGTGATGGCAGAGGCAGTGAGACTGTGTGATGTGAGCCCAGTGGAAGCTGTTAGGTCACTTCTGAGGCAGTGCCCTCAGGAAGGATCATGGGACTCTGGCCCGCCTCTGGGTTCCCACTGGGCAGTATGATCTCTGTTCTTGCATGTGCTCTTACCACACAGCTGCCATCTGGAGTTCAGCCCTCACTAGGCACCAGAGTAATGGGACTGCTGACCCTAGAATTGCAACCTCCATGGCTAGGAGACACACAGATCTCCCATCTGTATTATTTCATATAGCTTATATTATGTTATAACAATGAAAAACAGGCGAATACAATGATCTTGACTAAGGGACCTAAGTTTTCATAGAATAATTCATCTGTAGAATGAGGGGGTTAAACAAGATTGCTTCTAAGTTTTCTGTGTTATTCAAAAACTCTCAAAACACAGCTGTGCCCCTACTCAAAATATCTAAGAATTAGAACTCTGTTAAACATTCTTTTAACTGCCATCCATGTTAGAAAATCAGTATCTCTGATTTCATATGCACCTGTAACAAAAGTAGGTCAGCCTTGAAGCTAGACACTTTTCTCTGGACCCTGTCGTACAAAGATGATTTTTAGTATGTATTATCAACATACCAAATCATGAAGTACATGACCCAGTTTGCCCTTCAGTCTTGACATGATATAAATGTTGACTGAGTCCATCCCCAACTAGAGTCTTCCTGAGGTCCGAAGTAAGTGTGTCAAAAGAGAGTTACTGTTTCAGGTAAGTTATAAGTCTTGTGTGAGTATGTAATGAATACATAGCAAAGACTTCACTTAGTTCCTTAACAAGAATGCCCATGAGCTGTCACAAGGGCTACAAAGACAGTCCAAGGAGCTTGCTACTCTGGTTTGTCTTCACCAAAACTCATGTTGAAATTTGGTTCCCAGTGAAATGTGCCGAGAGGGTCTAGAGCAGTGGCTCTCAACCTTTCTGATGCCATGACCCTGCAATATAGTTCCTCATGTTGTGGTGACCCCAAACCAAAAAATAATTTTGATGGCTACTTCAAACCTGTAATTTTGCTAGTTATGATTCAGAATGGCTTTAGGTGGCCCCAGTGTTTTGGTCGACCCACAGGTTGAGAACCACTGTAGAGCCTTTGAGGGGTTGTTAGGTTGCAAGGGTTATGTGCTCTTAGAGGGACTGAGGTAGCTCCCCTGAGAGTGGGCTGCTGCAAAGCCAGGCTACCTCTTGCATTCCATCTCTCTGCATGCCCACACCTGCAGCTCTCACACCCACCCACCAGGTGATGTCATCTGTGAGGCCATAACCCAGCGTGAGGCCCCCATCAGATGTGTCTGTGTGATCCTGAAGACCCCTGCTCTAGAAACATGAGCTAAAAACTTCTGTTCTTTATAATTACCCATTGTCAGTTACTATGTTATAGTAACAAAACGCAGACTAGCACTAGCCATCAGGGATATTAACTTTGCTTCATATATGCAGAGCTGGCTTCTTCCACAGCGGAGGGGAAGAAGGGAAATCAATTGCACTTTCACAGAACAAAATTTGCTTGCATGCCCATGAACCAAATTCATTTGCATTCTGTCAGTTGTCTGCAACTTAGAGTTGTAAAATAGCTCAAGGGCAGTGATCTGCAGAAAATAACCTAAAGAACATGTTGTACAAAAGATTCAGTATCTCCCACTTTTTTTCCCCATCTCAAAAATATTCTCAATTTTTGCCACCACCCCAAAGGGATCTTCATGTCTCAGAAAAAATTCCCTTTTCCTCTACCATAGCTCCCCTTTTCTTTTCGGGTCAGAAGTTACCATCTCTGTGTTTTTTTAGTTTACTTGATAATTGCCAATCAATTTATGCCTGACCCCACCCCAAGTATGAGATCCAGATTTTTTTTTTTTTTTCAGGACTGAGGTTCGAACTTGTAACTTTGCACTTGCCAGGCAGGCACTTGGGCCACAAAGCTCTCTCCCCAGCCCCAATCTAGAGATTTTTGCCTGTCGTGTTTATTACATCATCACCACCCACCACAGTGCCTGGTTCTTAACTTTCAATAAATTGTAGACTGTGGCAACACCCACGTGGTTACAATGACTACTGCACTGCATTGCCACCTCAGTCCCAATTGATTGCGTATGAGTTCCTGCCTCTCCTGGCATCACCTCCTCTGTGTTGGTGGAACTGGACTTTCCCTTTGTCATGGGCACAATGATAAATGTTGTCAGCAGAGAGCATTGGAGGGAAGCTGCAGGTGGAAAGGGCTTCTCTTTCTATTTCTATTTCTATGTCTCTCTATTTTCTGAGCCCTACATTGGTGGGGAAGGGACCTACAGTGAGTTCCCATGGATGGGTTTTAGTGGTGTCCTTTCAGGTGGGTTCCCAGTGGGTATTCAGGCATAGCACACTGCATCTTGGGAAGGTGTTTCCTCTGGCCTGACCCACTCATGGTTTTCTGGTTTGGGCTGGTGACTGGACAGCGCTGGCTCAGGGCCACCCAGTCAGTTTCCTCATTACCCAAGACCTGTGAGGTCCAGTTACCACCCTTAGAGGAGACCCCAGCACCCCCATTCCAAGTGAGTTCTTCCTTAGGGTTCCTTCAGTCTTCAGAATTTCTTTAGAGCTCTTTTCATCTTTTTTTTTTTTTTTTTTTTTTTTCCTTTTTGAGACAGGGTCTCACTATGCAGTTCAGGCTGGCCTTGAGCGCACTTTTGTAGCTCAGGCTGGTCTCAAACTCGCACTGATCGTCCTGCCTCAGTTTCCCAATCATCCCTTCTTAATCTCTAGCTATAATTCATATTTTCTGTAATGCTGAGACTTAAACACAAGGCCTTCATACTGAACTACAACCCCCACCCTTCTAAGTTTTATTAGCTTTTAATTGATTTTTTGTTTTGTTTTGTTTTCAGTTGAGGGTCTAAGTCTTTCAGTTGCTCATGCTGGGCTCCAGCGTCCCTTTCTCTTCCCTCAGCCTCCCTCAGCACCGGCATGTACATAATTCTTTTTATTAACTGCTCACAATGATTTAATGGGTAATTTCTACCTCCTACTGGGGGACTGATGCAGTCCATAACTGACCTAGTCCACAAGGATGTACTTCAGAGCAGATTTCTTGCTTGTTCTTGTCCTTTTCCTCACCCTGAGTGCGTTTGGAAAGTGTAAATAGTTGCAGATGTGGTAACAGTATTGTGAAATGTTAACCAGTACCCACCATGGCTCTTTTCTTTTGTCCTGTGACCATCCTCATGCAAGTCACTGGGTGTGAGTCCAGTTACCTCAGTAGGGCAGCCTGAGGACAAAACAGGCCCTGGTGTCCTTTGAAATTCAAGAGCCTGAGTCCAGAGGCAAATCTGGGAAGAGGTGCAGCTTCCCCCCATTCAGTCTGCAGCTGACCCAAGTTCAGCCTGCTGGCTGGTAGCCAAGCACAGGAGAGCGATAATGGATGTTACCAGAGTAAGAAGGTGCAGCTTACCTAGCCTACACAGGGCGAGCTGCAGATCCTGGGATAAACTTAGATTGATCTGAGGTTGGAAAACATTTGTGCCAACTGCTAGGAAAGAACAGGGAGCCCAAATCATAGGTAGGTCCTGCCACTTTGCCACCTTTGTGACCCATTGGATGCTACTGGGCAGCCCTGCCAAGCCCCCTGTGTGTTAAAAGAACAGCTGGAATTTTCTAGGTGTCCTCCCCTCTCTGAAGGCCTCCAGAGCTGGATGAGAAGCCCAGCTAACCAAGGGTTATGCAAAGATGACACTGTGACCCAGGAGGTTACAGGGGTTGTGGCCAGGGCCAGATGGGACTCATGCTTCTGACAAATGGCAGCAGCTCAGGACCAGGCAGGGCCATAACGCAGCTGGCTGTGTAGGTCACCATCCCCTCAGCATCTAGAACTCAGCCACTAGCCTGAGGAGCAGAGGGAAAGCCCTGAAGTGGCTGAGAAAGCCAATGAGAAGCCTGGGCCTGATGACAGAAACCCAAGTTAGGTGTAGGAAAATAGCAGCAGCTGTTTGTGGACTCTGGTTTGTGGACTCAAAAAATTTGTGCTTGCTACAAAACCTTGCCAGGTATTATGAAAAACTTCAAAGACCTTACACAAGCTCTCAGGCCCTGTGATCCAGCCAGTGCCGCTCCCCCACCCCCTTTCCTCTCTGCCTTCAGCTCTGTCCTCCTCACTCCTCACTGTCCTCCAGCAATCAAGGAGCACTCCTGCCTTGGCCTCTTCATGGGGGCCCTTTGAAGAGCTTTCCCAAGATCCTCTCAGCCTCTCTGCCTGTGCTTCAGGCTTCTGACCAGTGCCGCCTTCCTAGGAGACTTGCCATTATCATTCCCCAAACCTTTCTTGTCTTGATTACTACCTACCATTACATCACACATTTGTTTGGTCACATGTGTCTCCCTGCTAGGCTCCACTCCTCAGGACTTATTAAATAATTCAGGGAATACCCCAAATATTCTTGATAATATTAGAGATCATTTGAATCCTTCATGTGTGCCAGGAACTGAACTATGGCCCGAGACATTTTGCTGATGTATGCCTCAAATGTGTTGTTTTAATTTTCCCAACAGTTACACATGAGGAAACTAAGGCTCTGAGTGGTTAAATGCTCATAACTTCTCCAGGTAGCAGAGGCAGGAAAAAAGCTGAGGTCTTCTAGCTCCACCTGATTGCCTGCCCTGCCCTGGGATTTGGAGGCTGTTACAGAGCTGCAGACAAAGGGCATCCAGCAGGTAAGGGAAGGCAAGTAGACCTTGGCCCACTTGGGAGGTTTTTTAGAGAGAGTTACATTTGCCTTAGATATAGGCAGCATTTTAAAGGAACAAAGGAAAAGATTCTAAAGGAATAAAGTATTATGGAACACACATGACTATTAGCAGTGCTCACATGTATGTAAAAATGGGGTCCAGGGCAAGTGGGAGACCTAGAGGCTAGTGCCAGAAGCCTGAGGAGTTGGTGATTTGTCACAGCTGTGATGTCGACACAGCCAGTCAGCAGCAAGGTAAGAAGTATGAAAGGAATCGAGGGCTGTGATGTCGTTGCCAGTCCTCAGACGACTGGTGCTGCTCATGAGCTCAGGTCACGGCACATCGGCCTTCGGGGAGGAATAAGCCAGGCCTCTTGGAGGTGGTGTATGGCTGGCAGCAGTGGAGAGGGACAGGGATGAGAGGCAGGTCTAGGAGGAGCTTCTTCATTGACCAAGACCCCCAAAGGCCTGGTGAGAGTGAGCTCCGTAAAGAAAACACACCTAGATAGCAGGTGTTATGAGCTCCCGGCAGAGGGGGAAAGAACGACCCTTTTGTTCTTGAAGCTAGACTTTCAAGTGACAATGGTTGGTGGACAAAACCAAGCAGCAACCAAGAGAAAATATATAACACTATGTAGGTATATAAGAGGAGGTGGGGGCTGGGAGTATAGCTCAGTGATGTAAGTGCCTTCCTGGCAAACGCAAGGTCCTGAGTTCAATTTCTGGTACAAAAAAAAAAAAACCCAAAAAACAAAACAAAAATATAGTGCATGTAACACTGAGAACAGGCACTGTCCCATTTACTACAGCCCTGTAACCACTTACAATCCCAAGAACAAGATCCAAGATTAAAGTTTTCAGGTGCCACCTGTAGGCCAGTGAAAGAAGTACAAAAAATTCCACACACACACAAAAAAATCATTAAGAAAGCTTTAACCCTCCAGCAGAAAAGCTTTGTGATACTATTACTCTATAACATAGGTACTTGAGCTTATCATCACTGGCTTTCTAAGTATCAAATATCTTTGACTTAGCTTGGAAATGATATTTTCTGACCATCATTGATATTCTAATAACTTTCCATACAATGTGATATAAGCAGTTACACAATTTTGACACAGATATTTGGAAATTCAAGGAAATACAAAATTGTAGCCTGTAAAGAATATGGTTTTTGGCCCAGTCTCTTATTTTCAAGTACTACTCTTGA
>PVJA010005935.1:0-35252 GCA_004027025.1 Myocastor coypus
ATATATATATATATATATATATATATATATATATATATATATATATGAACCCAAACTGCATTCCATGATCTCTGAAAAAAGCATCATCTATTCAAGACACGGGGATACAGTTCCTGAAGACTCTATGTCTTAATAAGTGCATTTTCCTTCTTTGCCGGTGACACAAACTAAAGTGTTCAGGGTGAAGTGATTTACTTTCAACTGGTAGAATGTGGTAAGATGTTGAAAACTGATGATACCGCCTGATGGGTGGATTAGGACCCATTGCTACTGTTTAAATTTTTAAAGAAGTTTTTTTTGTGCTTTTATTTTATTTTTTGATATAGGGTCTCAGTACACAATTCAGACTCATAGTTATCCCCCTATCTCAGCCCCTCTAATGCTGGCATTATAGGGGTGACCCACCACACCCAGTTCTGGAGCCAGACCAGCATACAGTACTGGGGATTGAACGTGAGACCTTGCACTTGCTAGGCAGTGGCCTACTTATGTTGCCGGGCTATCTCCTCAGCCCTCACTGACACTATTTAAAGTATGTTATAAATTTAAAATTTTGCAGAAAAAAAAAATACTAGGGGAAATAAAAATGATGAAAAATTTACAAAAATCATAAAGTCCAGAAGCTGTGTGTCACTGAATGTAGGCTCCTACCCAATTCTCAGACCCTGGAAACCTAGAAGGCAGGGGTGCACAGCTGGCCACTCAGTGACTTTTCCCTAGAGGGTAAAAGGTTAAGGGCAGAGGCCTATAGAGGGAGAAGTGCTAAGGCTATAGATAGGAATGCGGACAGGCAGACCGGCACGGATTCCTGATGGGAAACATGGGTTTCCTCTGTTATAATTTTCTTAAATTGAGGGGAATATGCCAGGTCCTTTCCTCATTCCCTCAAGCTCCAAATCTAAGGTATTTTCCAGTGTGTTTCATACAGAGTGTTTGTTTATGTGCATGTAAAGTAGTTCTTCACTCTTACTTAATTCTGAACTGGACAGGGAGTGTGTACAAATTCCAGAATGACCACTCCAAATGGGGTCCTGGCACAGGCATGTAGGATTTCTTTTGGGGGTATTTGAAAAGCTACTAAGCCCCTTAGACTCCAGAGAGCTATTTTTATTTTTAAAAAAATAGAAAATGGATATCACAATGCAATATCTGTTCTTCGCTCTGTCACCTTCTTTTTGTCCTGGGAAGTTAGGTCATCCTCTTGAATGAATTCCCTGTTGCTTTGACAGACGAGTCCAGCCCCAGACAGAAGAGCCTCGGCGTCCACACTCACTGGCCCTTATTCACACTCAGTTCTTTGCCCAGCTTGGGTCTCTGCCCTCTTCCCTTTTGTAGCCTAGGGTGATGGTAGATAGAAGCAGGTGGAAACATGACAAATAAGAACATGTCATTTCCACTTCTGGAAGTAAGAGGAACTTTATTTACGGTGGTGACAGGGCTGTGGATGTCCTTAGGCTCACTGTGGACAGTGTGCTTTGTGTGTACTTTCTACAGAGACTCCTTGATGGAGCTAACCTTAGGGAAGTGAAAGGGTGCAAGTGGAGAGACCCCAAGTGTAACGTGCAGGCCATCTAAATGTCTACGCCACTTTCGCTTCTGCTTGCCACCGCCATTTCTCTATTGGTAAGGGGGGCTGACTTGATTCTCCCCCACCAGAGAGAGTTGCCATTGTGGTGCGGTCGCATAATCTAAATGGGCTTCCAAGAGGAAAGACTCTTTCTTCTCTGGAATCTCAAGTTCTAGGGTGCACAGACTAATTACAGAATCATCATGTGCCAGAAATGGATTGGTTGGCACAGAGATCTTACTAGGGATGGCCAGAGGTGTGAGAAGTCTAGGTGCTACTTCCAATGTGAGTATTTGTTTTCCATTAGATATCAAAAGTGTGGAATACTTGGAGAAAGTTGCAGCCTCTGGGGAGAAGAGGCCATATTCCCTGGCTGTTTGTCTTGTGACTCAGGGCTCTAGGAAGTCCTTACAGCTCCACTAGTTGGGACCCTGCTGCCTGTGGCTGGATGGCTCACTAACCCAGCAAGGAAGTGCCTCTGGTATTTTTTCAGCCTTAGCTGACCCTGCCCTGTTCTCCCTCTCCAGCCCAAGCTCTGTTCCTGATACTCAGAGACAATGGCCTTTGGTCCCTGGCCGTTGGCTTTCTGGTCAGCTTTGGACTACGCTTTCCATTACCAGCATTGCTGTAACATGAATAGGTTCAGCAGGGCTGGGTCAGCTTTGATCCTTTCAGCTGCCAAACTTTCCCATGCCTGCCTTTGTGTGACTCCTCAACACAGCACTCCCTGGCAGGAAGTCAGGTGTTTCCAGAACAGTATGGGAAGAAGTGCCAAGGCCTCAAGAGGAAGAGCCTCTTTGAGGTGTGCATGGTGGCAGTTTAAGATGACTCCACCTCACTTCAGGCCCATGACTCCATTTGATTAAGAAAAGATACAAGTCTCCAAAAGCTCAGCACAAGTGGTGGCCACTTCTAAGCTCCTCGGACTTCACACCTGTCTCTTTGCAGGAGGAAGCCCTGCCTTCACCACTTGCTCTTGACCTGACATAACTTGGTGCAGCAGTCTCAAGTCTCCCCCTTTTCCCATCACCTACTTTCCAGTGAAGGCTTGGGGCATGTTGACACTTTTGTTATTGTTTAATTTTTCACATAGGAGTCCTTGTTTGCAGCCAGCTCTTTTCATTGCTAACCCAGGCAGAAGACTGCTGGGGCTGGCACCTTGAGGACACTGTGTTCCTCCAAAGGCCACATGGCCTGCTGCTGCCTCACTGGGACTCAGCCATAGCAAGGCCCTGGTGTCCAGCAATAGGGAACAATTGTACAGTGCATCAAATACAGATATTAATGGCTTTATTCAGACATATGTACATATATCTCTTTTCCCTGTAGGTCTTCTGTTTGGCTGGACGACTACTTTGACTGCCAGATTCAAAGACAGAAAGGCCCATAAAATTCACAAATGCACAGTCACATGTGTAGTTTCTGCTGAGGCGCATCTAGAGAATGACTTAAATGTGGGCACTGGGGCCCGTCTGAGGTTTTTGATTGTTTAAGGCTCAGAAATGCCCAGATTTTCAGAGCATAGAATTGTTCCAATTCAAAGAGCGGAACAAAGGGCCTGGCCTGGGCATTTTGTTAAAGAAAATAATGCATCTCAACTTAATTGTTAAAACTCTTGTGTCCTTTCCTAGAGGAACACTTGGGATATATGCACCAGTGAGGTATTGTGTATCCATTTATACCCGCCTACGTGTGGCTTAGCTACAACAGCTAAACCTTTTTGAAGGCCCATCTTTGGACAGTTTATGTCTTCATATTTTAAAAATCTAACTTGGAAAATCCTGCTCTGCCATTACAGTCTCTGGGCATGGGTTGTGTATTGTTCCTTGTTAGGATCAGCGATGTTGGCACCACCCCTTTTTGTAGCATAAATTAATGATCCAAAGTCTTTGATGACATTCATTATAGACTCTGTTATCAGACTGCATATGGATTCTACCATTGCAGAAAGGCATCTTGCAGAATCCTAAGGCCTTCTCAATGCTTAGGTGAATGAACTTGTGCCATCTACAATTATGAGATGTCCTTGAGCACATCTTTTTTCTTCTGTGGTCTGAAAAAGGACAAAACAGAGTGTGTGTGATCCCTGCTTAGAGGTATCTGGCAATATTCCCCTGAGGTAAACTGAAGCATTTCCATCCATCTCCCAAAGAACAAATGTCTCCTAAAAACATGTGGTTCCTTTTAGTAGTTCACCCAAATTTGTCTTCTGTTGCATGATGTTCTCTTATGGTTTTAATACTAAAATGTTTTAAGTTATAGTGAATTAAAATTAGTGTTTTAAGAAAAAAACTATTTTTACCCAGCCCCCAGGTTTGCTGCTTCTAGGATGAAGGCAGCAACTTCATAAATGTATAAAGTATATAGAATTCTGTCATCTTACATCATGGTTTATTGAAGGTCAAAGAAAGTCAGCTCAACATACTCCTCAGTGTTATTCAAGTTGGTCATGTGTCCAACTTGGCCTGGGTATGCTGGCACCTTATGCTTGCGGAATGGACATCTAGAGTCCCAGCAAACTCACATTCAGGCCAGTCTGGAGGAGCTTAATTGAAACACCTGTCCTCCAGACCAGTAGGATTCAGTGCTATTGTGCAGAAGTTACTCCTGTGCTTGGTGCAGAACATTGGTAGGAGACTTTCCCAGTGCCTTTGCCTCTGCGATACTGGAACAGCCAGCCAGTGAAAAGCATACAGACTCATGCTAGTGCTAAATGTGAGCTTAATACAGCGAATACATTGCCCGTTTTTGAATTGAATAAATATAGTTCTTCTAGGCAAAGCTTTCTCTGTCATGCTGTCAAGGCCTATTAAAATTTGGATTATCACTTGTCTATGGCAGCCTTAACTTTTCCAGTTACTTTTTTTCTAATAGTTTAAAGTTCAGCACTCATAAATCCACAGCTCTTGCCTACTCACCATGGCTCCTACCTGTTTTACATTCCCTGATTGCCCTATTTAGATTATTTTAGCAACCCTTCATGCTCCTGCCCGCCCTGCATGTCCTTGAATGGATGAAGGAGAAACCGGAGCGCCAGAAGTCTTGAGATACTATACTGGCAGCTTGACCACTTTCTTGGGCAAAACAAACAGGGTTACTTCCAAGTCCCCGGGTGGCCTGAGTGCCCTCGTATCAGTCTTTTTTACCCCAATCTCATTGCCTCCAAACAAAGTCAATCTAATTTTGGCCAACACATTTTAAAGGTTTAAAGATTTTATCTTGTTTCTTTTAAAGACTCCCTTACTAATCCAGATGCAGGACAAACCCAAGCGGCTAGCTAGTCCACCTACGCCTTTTCTGCATCACCAATGCAAACTTGACGCTCAACTTAGTGGTGGAGAACATTTGGTGAGCTTTTCAGTAAATACCGCAAAGAGAGAGAAAAAAAGAACAACACCTAACAGGTCCAACTCCTGCATCCAAGTAAGGCAGTTTAACCTGTAGGTCATTGTGTTTGTATTTCACTTATTGGATTGTTAATAGATTTTCTTCATTTGTGCGAGACGTTGTGAATGATGTGTAGGCACTGGCCAGTTCCTCCAGCGTGGAGACCCGAGGTCCACCTGTAAGGAGACAGCATTAAACGCTGCTGGAGTTGCTGCCTCCTGACAACATCCCAGCTGTAGACTAGCAATCGCAATCCTCGGGTGGCAGTTTTAATTATCGGCACCGCGATACCATCAGCAAGTGTGTAATTACGTGTCAGTTTCCTGGCTGTTGGGTATGAAAAGTGGATGCAGTGAAATGATGATTGTGGAAGCTGTAGACTCATATTTAAACAATTCAAAATGTGTAACTGGCAGTGTCATTAAACAGAGAGAGCCTGACCCCAGCTGTCACTTACTTTTCCTTATGCAGATTTGTTCATGCTGTCTGTCAAAAGAACTCCATGGGCTGAAATGGGACAGAATTCTCAGAGCACAGAGGGCTTCTTTTCCTCCACTCCGCAGAGGCCCTCCTTTAGCCTAAACAAATAAAACTGCTGAAATTGTAAATAAATCAAGACTATCACAGAAAATTATATAGACTTTTGCAGATGAGTACACAAAGACAGAATATCAGGCCTCCAACCTTAGAACACGGGAAGAAAACCTGCCCACTGCCATGTACGTAAGGAAGAACGACACTGGTAACTGGGAGGTTTCTGAAAATGAAGTGACCATTTTTGTTGGAAACTAAAATTTTGAGTCCAAGACAGAAACAAACAAACACACAAACAAACCAATCGGGGCTTGTTTTGGAAAGCAGTAGGAAGGAACAATAAGAAATGTGATTGGATAAAAATACTACCCAGATTTGAGCTTCAGTGTGACTCAGGTGACGAGGGCTATGGCCCCCAAACCTTTAAATCCAGTTGGGAAAATGAAAATACATATGATAAATAAGTGAAGGTAAAAATAGACCTCGGTAGTTTTCTAAGAAGGGTGGGTTACAAAGTTAGGAATACCCAAGTTCTGTGCACATAATTCCATGGGTCTACAGCCTACCAAATACACAGTCCCAGAAGACGGAAGAAACATATTTTGCCTTCAGAAGGCTTCATGTATGTGGTATGCCCAAAGAGAGCTTGGCAGGCAAGGGTTAAGTCTGTATGCACGCAAGAGTAAATGAAAAGCAAGTTTCCAAAATGAACTGCGGAGGTTAAATGTGGGGGTTAAACTAACACAATGAACTGTGAACAGAAAGAAAAATGTTTCTGTAATTTTTAAAATGTTTTCATTTTTCATAATAAACTGAACTTGCAGTTGCATGCAAACAACATTATTTCATACCCCGAAGACACTGCAGTTTAAAGCTTTTGGAGCTCAAATTGATTCTGGAAGCAATGCTATAACTACAGAGGAGCTTGGCAATTGTGATCTTCTGAAGGGCATCAAATCACACCTCGAAGAGCACATCTGAACATAAACACACGCACACATGCACAAACACGAGGCAGGAGGCATGTAAAACAGGGTCAACTTTGCATTTATTTCTAGTTTCAAAGGCAAACTTAGTGATTTTCTCCCAAGCTAATGGAAGCCATATTAATTGCCATGGTATGTTCAGATTTGAAGGTAATAAATAGGCACATATTAAATCCTCTAAGGATTAATTTGTATTTTATCAGCTGTGAAAAGGGCAATTTTTTACATATCTAGACTTAAGAGGTAGCCTTATTAGGCGTTCATTGAAAAACAAATTCTGCATATATTTTGTAGGAAGGTTTTTTTTTTTTTTTTTTTTTTTTTTTTTTTTTAAAGAATCCCTCCTTTCCTTCTCAAAAGCTGTATGGCCCAACTAGGGAAGCAATTAGGATTCATAAAGGAGACAAATGGGTTTGGAGCTTTCTGGCTTATGAATATTTGTATGACTTGTTAAACAAAAAGAATAATAGAAAATGGCTCACCGTTATATTTATCATATTGGACATTTGGGGGTCTTAGGGCATTCTGAACTGCATCGCACACTTGTGTGAGCTGCCAAGCTATGTTGATGATTCCTTTTCATTAGAGGAGAGAAACTATTAGGAGCTACTCCATTGCAGAAGGCCCACTGTGTGTATACCTGAGAGTCCTTCTCTTTTGTTACATTTATTTATTTATAATTTTTGTATTCATTTTAACGAGAAAAATAGCAATGAATCAGTTTCAAAACAGGTTAGTAGAACAGTTACAATAACTAATACGTTGCTTTTTGTTGTCTTCATAGTAGTTACTCAGTGGACAAGATGCAGACGTGATAGCTTGTCTAGACAATATTAGTACAGACTATCCTTCTCATTGATAGCCTTTTATTTATTAGGTCCAGACTTTTGCTACATAGCTCAGACTCCTGGTGATCTTCCTGCCTCAGCCTCCCCATGGCGGAAATTACAGGTGTGTGCCACCATGCCCCGCACATGTGGAGTGTCAACAGCATGCAGCGCAGGAGATGGAGCTAAGGCCCTTGGTCTTACCAGGCAGGCATTTAGACTGCCAAGCTATCTCTCCAGCCCCTCCTTTGTTACTTTTAGATAGGCGATGACCATGGTACTATATCCTGTACCTGGTCTTCCATGTACATGGCTAGCTGCTGTCTAGCTGTGTTTTGCAGGGAAGCCAAGCGAAATTCTGGGAGGGTAAGAAAGAAAGAAAAAAAAAATGGTTGCACAATAAGCTCATATTTAGGCTTTCACATTCCTCTGGAAAGAGACTTGTTTCAGTGGAATTTAGCTTTTTTTGTACCCAAGAAATGTTAAGCAGTCCAGTTAAATCAAGGAACCTGGTGGGGGAAAAATGTCCCCTGCAATATACTTTCTCAAATAGGTTGTCTTGTTTTATTGGACAAGTCTGTAGGAAGAATGCTGTCCCAAATTCTCTGGGAAGTCTGCTCTGTAATATAATAGATCTGATTGTCAAATGCTTTGTTAAGCTTTCACTAGAATGTGGGTACCGAGCTCAGCATTGGTGAATCTTGAAATTGTCTGCATCAGGGAGGCGCAATTAAATTGATCTCCCAAGACTTGTTCCTTAGTTGCTGTAGGATGGCTTCCTCTCACCCCCTATCTTTCTTCACTCTCATCCCCAAAGTCTCACATCTGGCTGTGGCATTTCACTCACCAAGGAATCGAAGGGAGTGCAGTTTGAGTTTCATGTTCTACTTTGAAAAGTCATGCTATGTTAGAGATGACATGTGCCTACAGTTTTGCTCTAGAAATTTTGAACTTAGGAAGTTGCCTACATTTGCCACTGTTTAGCTTTTTTGCTACATGTTCCTTTCCAGATGACTTGGTATGGCTGAGCTGTTTAAAAAAAAAAAAAACTTCCCTATGTCTTACCTTCTTTCTAAACTGTACAAATTTTTTCTTGAAAATGAATCACTACTCCTGGTGGCTCTACCAGGGACGTTGGCACCCTCCCCAGACTCCCTCTCCTCTGGTAGCTCTGATGGCCTTTGAGTAATGAGGTGACCTTAAGAGAAGTACTTGCTGAATGTTTCTTGTGACTGGCCATGGTGGTGACAAGTGTGAATTGCATACAGAGCAAATAGTCTCAAACAGTTGCTGCTGATGTCACTGGCTTGCTAGTAAGCCTGTCCTGCTAGGCCCAGACCTTAAATAATTTATATTACCATATATTAACGGGATCCAAGCTGAGTGTTAACCACCCATTATCATGTGTCACCATGGTTAATGGTTACCAAATATTGATGATTTTAGGCATAGGCATTTAACTCTTCCTTTGTAAAGAGCTCATAGGTTCAGAACTAATTAATTCAGACTCTATCTCTGAGACAAAATTTCTACTAGTCTATGTGAAAGGGCCTGTGATACATTTGAACCATTGATAATTGTCCAGTCTTAGACCATTATTTATTGAACAAAAGATGAGTAAAAACAAACAGCATAAAGGAATTACAGATGCTGTATAGCTCTTCCATAAACGGTAGACATGGTCAAAGATCCAGTGGTTTCTAGTATCTTAGGAATCTAAGTGTGACTCCTCGTTTCAGCCCCACCTGGAGTGCTTCAGGAAACCAGAGCCTTGGCATTATGAGACATGAAGTTTAAGAGCCCAGCTTGATGTGCCCAGTTGATTCTCGCTGGCACTCATGAGGTGGTCCGTGGGCACTCATGGCTCTCCTGTCTTCATAGGCCATTTCACGCTCTCGACAGTCTTATCTGTATCTAAAGGTTCCCTCAGGTCTCGGATCTCGGGCACAGGATAAAGCTCAATTCTGAATCCTGAGGAACAACGTTTGCTAGCCTCCTGCTCTTTCCCTGTTCCTTACCATTCATGTGGTGCCACCTGGCCCAGGAGGAGAGGGCACGCTCATGGGTGGAAGCCTTTCCAAGCGCCCTTTCCTCCCAGTTCCTAGAAGACCCCAGGGGTGTAGACCTCATCTTTCCTTTGCTTTCAATTTCACTTTCCCCTGCCTTATGCTGAAATTTCAAGTTCATGAACACTTCAGCCTCCACTTGTGTCTCCAAACCCCCGCCACCATGCATACATTCCCAGCACTCCTGTGAATGTGGTTCTTCCTGTACCCCTGGCAGGAACAGGAGCCAGAAGGCGCCCAGAAGCACAGTGGCCAATGCGGTCTGATTCCTCAGCCCTGCAAACCTCCTTACTGATGAGTGTTATCAAAAGCATGCAGCACCTTAAATAGTTTCCTCAACCAGAAATAGGTTTAATTATGCTTTATCTCATTTCTTCTCAGAACACTAATATTCTGTGAGGATAACAGTTCACCCTAATGGAACAGAGTAGGTTGTGAAGAAATTTCCAGATTAGAGGCCCTCACTGGGGATCTGTTGTCTTATCATATGTATTATAAGAATCATTAAGACCACTACATATTTGAAAGTCATAAGTGATAGCACAACAATTTGATTGGTGATCTAAGTAATATTTCACCCCCAAGAGCCATCATGTCCCAACTTTATGTGAATAATCAACTTGAACCCTATCACAGCTGCATTCTGCTAGCAGGAGCCTCTGGTGTTCAGAAAGCAGAGCTAGTTGCCCTTTGTGTCTGTGGATCCTGCACGTGTGGAAAAAAAAATTAAAGTTAAAAATTGCATCTGTACTAAACATGGCCAGACTCTTTTTCTGGGTCCTAAATCCTACAGTACATTAACTATTGATATAGTATTTACATTGTATCACATATATGTAGCCTAGAAAAGATTGGAAGTTTAGGGGATAGTGTGCACAGGTCATACATGAATATTACAACATTTAATAGAAGGGTCTTAAACATCTGTGGATTTTACTATCCAACAGGGATTTCTGGAACCAATCCCTAGGGTGCCAAATCATGACTGTGTGTGCTTGTAACTGCAGTAATACTTGGTCAGTTACTCATATAAATGCATCACTGTGCTGTGCAGCTCTGCACAGAATATCATGTGTTTTGAGTTAGAAACTCTTCTGTATTTCTGTATCAAGCAAGATATTTAGCATCCAGTCTACTTAATTGATGAGTTAAAGCTGGATTCACTTTGTAATGATTTGTACATCATCCTTTATTACGTCTCATGCTCTGCTCACCTTACCCTGTACCTCCTCAGAGGACAGAGACGAATAACCATCTTCCACAAGGATGAAGTGTGAATGGGACACATTTTAAAGCACTGCACTTTATGATCACAGCCAGCATGTTAAATTGTGGAGCAATTACACACTAAAATGACAGACAAAGCACACTTTCTAGAGATGTACCTATTGCATAACTTTGGTAAACGCAATATTTAGAGAGGAGCATTGCCTCCTGGAACTTCACAAATTTTATAAACAAATAAAGTCACCTTATCTGCAGGAAACATTCTAGATAAGTCTCATTACCAAAGAGTAGAAGGTGTCTTTTGATTCTGGTGGTGACTCTTGACTTTGTTACTATTTTACAGTTTTGAAATTTATTTTAGTTTTTGTCATTGACAGTGAAAATGCATGTTTTTCCATGGAAAAATTGCCAGGAGACTTCCAAGTACAGAGGAGTAGGAAGAAAGACACACACCCGATCCTGCATCCTCAAGACTTGACAGGAAGGACTGCGTTTTAGCCTTTAAAGTTCTAAAACCAATGTCGCGTATTTGCATAGCTTTTATTCACTCATGTCCAGGTATTTGTAACCTCATTTTAAAAGCTTACCATATGATGGATGAAATGCCCAAGGTTTGCCAAGAACACTTTTGTTCCTATATTTTTAAAACTTATACTGAAAAGCCTGGATTGAAGCTCTGTGTGAGTGTTGACACCGTTTCTTATTTCATTAGGAACTTATCTATGTTTAGCCTGAATTTAGGGCTGATGTATCAGGACCCGGTGAAGTGGAGCAGAAGAATCCAGTCCAACCCCCTGGAGACCAGATTGAGAGCCACAGCTTGAGAGGGCTGAAATGATAGCGCAGGGGTCTGAGCCCTGGCGAGGAATCCATGCATGGACTTCCAGGCTGCAGGGCGTCACAGCTGTAGCCAGTGCAGAAGATGTGTCTGTGGTTACTGAATACACACTTGAACCTTCTCTTGGTAGGAACCACTGCTTCTTGTGTGCATTAGGTTTCCAGGAAGTTTGAAAGAATCTTAGCTAGTCAGAGGTATGGCTTTTTTTATTGCCAGAATATTTGAAGAAGCAGGTTGGATGAAAAGGATGCCCTTAAAATGTGTTGATCTTTAAAGAAGTCACCGAGAATATCCTCCACCAATGGTTGGTCTCTTACTAAATCGAGTAATTTATGTCCTCCCTGAAAGACTCAAGTTCAGAAGAGGGAGATGTACTCAAAGTTGTGTGTATACAGAGAGGTCACATGTCCAGAAGAAAATCCTGACCATTTATAAGGGTCCCTGAAAGTCTGTTGGAGGGGGCTGTGCTTAGAACTGTGAAAATAATTATGGACACCCTGGGAACTACAGGTCATTGCTTCCCAAGTACACACAGGAGGAGCACAAGGATGCTTTGCCACTTTCCCTCTGGCCATCTGGAGTTGTTCACCTGGACTCAGAATGATGCAGGAGAAAAGGGCCAAACATTGACAGTTTGGCATTTTTCAGGAAAAGCAGGACAGAGAGATGGCCTGAAGCACGAAATTCAAACCTGTGGTGGTTCGAGGACTGGATCCTGGCATCACTTTGAGTCTTCACCATGGTATGTAAGGTCAGCAATGCCAAGCCTAGAGCAAGCCAAGAAGAAAACAGTCCTAGTCACTGCCTCTGTGCTGAATCCATGGCTCAGCTTGCTGTCACAACATTGTGCACCGCATACTTACAAACGTGCTGACCTTCTGCTCCTCTTCTCTGTGGTTCCCAAGAGCAGTTTCCTCAAGGAGAAAAGTAGGTTCTAAAAGGTGCAAAGGGGCTTCAGGTGTATGTACCAACGGCGTCACTGATGCATCCCTTTGAGTTAAGAGATTCAGTCACTTAGGAAAGTGTGCTTGTAACGTTCTAGCATGGTTCCACTCTCTTGCCCAGCAATTCAATCAATAATGTATGATTTCCTTCTGCAGCCTCAGTCTGTGGTTTCCCATTTTGAATTAGTTTGGTGAGACTCACGTTGGGTAGGCAATCATCCATTTCTCTGTCTGCGTTTGACTTGTGAATGTGGAGCATTTGGCAGCTGTGGGCGAAATCTCTGTGTATTTGAGCAGACGGTTTAGGATGCACCGCAATACTCTGCCTTCCTAGTCTTACCTCCAAACCCTGGCTCTCTCTGGCTTCTCTCCTTGTGGCTCCTCAGTGGTCTTCTAGTTGGGCAGACGTAGGCAATACAGTCTTCCCAGTACCACCCCACTGGGGCGACTGCTGCTAACTTCTTTCTTCTTTTTTGCATTGTGTCTGCTCACTGTTCTGCTTGGAACTTCGTTTGGGGATTTCACATGCTCCATGCATCAGAACAAACTCTTTGGTTTCTGTTTCCTGTTCTTAAACAGGCAGAAAGTGGATCCTGGTGTCTCTGACATCCCTGTTAGGTCCAAAAGTTCAAATTCCCTGGTCCAACTGTGTTCCCTATTACCAGAGAGCAAATGTTCTCCTATAAACACACCCTCTTGAATTATAATTTTGCACAGGTTCTTTGCTTAAATTAGCGTTGACTCCTAGTGATTGCTCTGCTAAGATTGGATTTACTTTTAATTGCAACTTTTTCTGAACATAAATTTGATAAACTGTCATGAAAGGTAACACCTTTCATTATTTACAGTCCAGGGAACTTTCCCCTACTCTGCTTATGAAAGAAATATGCTTGTTTTACTTGGTGGTTATTGCCGTAAATTGAGCTGTTGATTTTAAGGAAAGCAGGTGAATTACGTACCAGGTGATGAGAAGAGTGTGCAGCAGGAAAAGAGTGATGCAAAGAAGTAGCCACGTTGGACACACCCTACCAGAGGTCTTTTGGCTGCAAGTCATTGAGTTCCCGGTGAGAATTCCTTATGCCAAGCAGGACTTTGGTAGGATTGGTGAAGGAACTTGACCAAGTCAGAGATGTAAGCCATGTCACAGGCAATGTTATCTGTCTTATTCATCTTTGGGTTCTGTCTTCTTCTAGGTTGTCTTCATTTGGAGGCAGGCTCTCTCCGCTCATGCCATAGCTAAAGAATGGTAGCCTTAGGGCAGGGAGCCAAGGGAGGGGAAGCTGGACTGGGATTCCATGACTGGTAAGTGGACATTAGGTAGACAGGGCTAACAGATGGCCTGGGCCAGGGAATGGAGGGGAAAGGCCATCCCTGCAGAGACTGAGGTGTTCTGCTTTCAGAAGAACCAATGGGAAAGCCTCCCAAACACCCTGGGAGACATCACTGAGGAGCAGAGCACAGACTTCATATCACGTGAGTTGCTGAGGCATGCATGGAGAAGAGGTCAAACCTACATGCTTGGGCTGTTAAGGGGAAGCATTAGAAGGCCATGCACTTGATTACGGCCTCTACTGTACACCTTGGATCAGCCCTTATATTCATCTAAATTCTCAAAACACTTGGTTGCGTTATCCTGCATTACATTTTGGGTGGTGGCACTTGTCCGTTATTCTCATATTTGGCCTAGTCAATAAACAACAGAATATTCTAGAAAAAAATCAATCATGAGGAAAATCATATTCTCTCTCATAAAATCTTCGGACACGAAGCTGTTACATCTGCCGTTACAGATCAGACATAATGCTATGTTAACCCAACAGGTAAGGTTCCCTGCTTCTTCTCGTTAATCTGATAAAAAATCAATAGTAAGTCAAAGGATTCCTTAGCGCTGAGGAAAATTGTCCTGATTCATGATTTTGTTTCCACAGACTGCTTCCCTTCGGACCTGTCCTGTGCATGTGGATGTAAACACAAGCACGTGTGCGTAGATGAAGTCAGTGAGACCTCAAGATAGCTTTGGCAGCATCAGCATATTAGCATCTTCCATATATATATATATATATGTACATGTATATATATATATATATATTTTTTTTTTTTTTTTCTGTTTCAGAATTGTGCACTGCTATGAGTTTCCCCTTCGTTTTATACAGAAGAGATGGGCTTCCCTTCCACTGCCCTTGAGCTGGATTAATAGTTAATGATGGCTTGGGAGGAGGAACAAAGTCTGTAGGGTGCGATCAGAGATTAGTCTTTAAAACACAGCTAAACCTTTTGTCCTGGGTTTAGTTGCTTGCTAGCTCCCTGCTGGGCCTCCTGCAGAGACCACTTTCTGGAGTCCAGATTCTACTCTGCCCTGGGCTGCAGAGCCAGATTCCTGGTTGCTGGGTGGAGGTGGCTGTGCCTTAGAAGAACCAGCCTCCTGCAGGGAAGCCTTCTGCAGACCTGCTGGTGTCAAGGACTCTAAATCTCAAAGCCTGTCCTTAGCTTTCCATGTGTGAAAAAGGAAGGCCTGGGGCCACCCAAGCAAGAGAATCAGAAAGAAAAGCTAAAACCTAAGCTTCTGCATTAGCCCTGGTGTAGTGCAAGCCCATTGAGCTGGGCCTCCCGGGAGGAGATACGTTAGCCTTCAAGGGACAGGAACTTCATGAGTGTCCTAGCAAGGGTCTGTACTGCAGAAGAAATGTGAAGAGGGCCTGGAATTTGCAACCTGCAGCAAATTTGGAGAGGGCCAATGGGCAGAGAGGTTGTGGAGTCTGTGGCCTTACCCTGCAGGATTCCTGGAGTAACCATCATTCAGGTTCCAGAGTTCCTATAGAAAAGGGCATCTGCTCATTCCCAGAGCAATCTGGACAGATTCTTGGGCTGCCATATTCTCAGGAAGTTTATGGTGGGGAGACTTGAAGAGAGCCCCATGGGGGGACTTTGTCTTCTTCAGTTGTAAGCAAGAAAAAAAGCAGTTCTGGTTCATAAGGAAAAAAGGGAATTTCTTGGAAGGAGCTGGTGGTTTCTGGAACTGGAGTGAAGGATAAAGATAGAGCTGGGACAGAGCCTTCCCTAAATACAAGAGACAAGAGGCCAAGCTTGAGCACGATTCCTCAGGCATTATACACACACCCCTCTTCTGAGGAAAAAGTTGCATAGCGTTGCTTCATAGATTTCCCGAGAAAGAGAATTTGACTTTTCCAGGGAGATGTGAGTGTTACTGAGAAAGACACAGAGGGCGGGCCACCTGAAGTCCCTGCATCCAGCCAAATAGCCTTTGGAATTTCTTTTGGTTTTCCCCAGAGAGAATTGTGTTTTCAGTATTTCTCTGCTGTGACATTTGTCCCTCTGTGTTTTGCTTTAGATTGGCAGTCAGGATTCCTTAGAACTGGAGTACTCTGGTGTGAGGACAGTCTCCCCTCTCCCCCTGAGCTTGTATGGATGGGCAGGCCTGTACCTGTTCATTCACAGAAAGAAGTCAACACCAGGGGTGCTGGTGTGACTGGCTCATCCAGAGGCTGCACCTCCAGTCAGGCTTTGCCAAGAGCCTACTGAGGTAGCTGTAGGAAGTTGGCCACAGCCTCAGAGGCAAGAGAGAGGAGGCCTATGGAAACTGAACCAGAACATCCTTCCAGAATAGCATGGGAGACTGGAACCTTCCCTGAATATCAGCTTCTACTGCTCACAGGTTTTTAATCACTGCTTACCATGTTCTAAGAGAGAAGCATGCCACTCGGAGCTGTGTGGCTTTCAGTGAGAGTTCAACTCCCTGTTCTTCCCTCTTTAACATGAAGAGTCCTACGGGGAGGGGCAGGAGCTCGACCTCTCTGCAATTCTCCCAGGCCACAATGGATGGATTGAAGAGAGTGAAGATTTAGGGATTATCTTGCACTGTCGTCCCAGAGGAGATGAAATTTGAAACGTTGTTTCTGAGCAAAAACAAGTATCATTTAACTCCACCCAGTGATTCTATGACAGGACAATTAAGTGACCTATCTTCCTGGGATCTAGATTAAACTAAATAGGCACAATCTATCATGTGTCATCATTTTGTCTAAAATACATGTGAAAGGATTTGCACAGGCCAGCAGATTACGGAACAAGACAGCTCTTAAATCACTGGCCTCTATTTGAACTCACAAATATTTTTAATTTTAAAAGTATTTAAACCAGTCACTTTCCTAAGTGAAGTTGTAAGAACTTGGCAACATGGAGGGGTCACCGGGCTGGACAAATATTTTCCTAATGGTTTTGCCTTTTTCTTGCCTTTAAATATCAGGGAATAATATTTTTAATGTTTTTGTAAACATGAGATGTTTTAATGCCTGAAAAATTGTATCTCATAAATAAACTTTATTATCTGTCAAAAAGGATGAAAATATAACTTTACATTTCTGTTTTAAAGTAATTTTAGTGCCTATTAGCTATAAAGTAACAGTTATATATAATTTAGAGTATGTAGTCACTCGAAACAACTTGACATTTTCACACAAACACAGAACCGTAATAATAGTCTTGGGATTTCATTGGAAGTATGCACCACTACAGGATATTAAAATAACTTATGGTGCACTGTAATTCTTGTTTTGTATTTGTCCAAGTAGTTGTGAAGCAGGCAATAAAGTAGTAAAATAAAAAGCTAAGCTCCAACTCCAGCTAAGCTGTGTTCTTAAAGTTGTAGTCGTGTTTTTGTATTAACTGTGATTAACCTCGTTGACATTTCCGGTGTCATCTTTGACTTTTTCCTGTTTAATACTATTTTGTATTTTGGAGACCAATGCTATTTATCTTACCTTATTATTACTTGAGGCATTGTAATTGCTTTGTGAAGATACAAATGCTGATTATGTGTAGTTGGGCACTTCTGCTCTTAATTGACAAATAGCCAATTACTTGTTGCTTTTCAGAAAGCGTGGACATGGAAGACTCCTTTTAACTTGGCTAAAATAAATAATTGAACAGATACAATCCAAAGCTGAACTCTTAAAAGCGGATCTGGCTATTGTTCTGTGTGTGTAAACAAGATCCGCTACATTGTCCGCGGGTGTGGGACTAAGCGTTCCGCAAACTGACATGTGTGTATGGAGTGTGCACACAAACAAAACAGAATATTCCATCCTATTCACTGGTTTAAAGAACAGATAATTTGGACACAGCCCGTTTGAGGAATCTACGAGAGGAGTATTTTGCGAAAACTGTAAACCAGATGTAAGGACAATATTTAACCTACTTAACAGAAAAAACCATTTACCACATCATTTATAGAGCTGACATATAATTATGCTTGCCTCATTAAAGCATGGCCAACATTATCCTCTTCCTGGCAACGCATATCACTGCATGCCCTTGAATAGAATGAAAAGGCGTTTCTTTAAAACACTCCTTAATTGTACTTTTGCATTAATTTTGATTGGCCTTTTGCCCGTTGGTAAGGCTCACAGTATCATTTTGAGTAGCAACACAATAAATGAAAATCTATCTACAATAACCAACTCCAGCCTTAAATATTATTCCGGAGAGAAAGGCCACGGGAAAAAAAAATAATTTTTGTGTGGTTAAAGATAGGCACCATTTATAATCTACATATTGCAATTAAAGCCACTCAAGGGTTTGACTTCCGTTAATTTTAATTGAAGTGGTATGCGGGTAGGGATTAGGTGAGTGCACAGATGTGCACAAAAATTAATATGAACCTGGAGAAATGTCTTTTCTCCATAAAAGGTCTGACCAAATGTTCACAGATGGAATTTGAGAGGACCCTTATTGAATAAACCAGTAGGGCTCACTTGGGTCATTTCCGCTGCAGTTCCATATACTTTATGCTGGAGAAGACGTGCCCCTTTTCTTTTTCTTTCTAAATTATTCTCAGGCTTGATTAGTTAATGTCTTTAATTTGCATTCGTGCACCTAAATGAAAGTAAAAACAAATTAGTCTAATAAATGTACTTTATAGACGATGGTTTAAGGAGGTCGACAATTCTCTGCTAATAGATATCAATTAAGAATATTAACCATGGTAATGTCTGGAACCGGTTGAGATATCAAGAACAAAATAAAACAGGAAAGAAGAAGAAAGGGACACAATTGGAGGAGACGTGAAGAACTTTTCAAATGTGAGATATAATGAAGCGTTTGGAATTGGACCAAGAGAATTCCAGAAAAATACACGCATGTACTCTCTCTGGTACTTCTGAGAACCAATAGTAACTGTCACACAACAGGTGTGCAATAAAATAGTTTGAACAAACAAAAAGATGAATTTGTATATTACATTTTTAATTTTAACATAGATTTCCCAATATCTTTAAATAAATAATAAAGGGATGATATGTAAGTTCAAAAGCACATCACCTTAATACTCAATAATTCATAATTTTACGGCATGATATCTCATTCTCTGCAGAATTTCATAGAAAAAAGGGGCAAAAACTGAAAATTAAAATAAAATCCCATAGTAGCTGATGTGAATTAATTCTTAAAGTGGATGTGATAAAAATTTGAAGACAGGGAAATATAACATCAAATAGAAGCTGATAAAGATTATTATTAATAGCTTTCTATAGAGAGATGCACTCTTATATCTCCCCTACTGTACTTCTTTAATTCTTTCATAAAGCAGATGAAACAAGCCCCTGAGAGGAGGCCCCTGTCTGTGTGAGCTACCAGGGTTGCCGCTTGGAGCAGCAGGGGCACCGGATGGGTCTTGGCCATGACCTGCCCTTTCCCTCTGCCGTGCTGCTTTCTGGCCTCTGCTGCCTGAAGGGTCTACACCATGTCCACGCAGCTGATCTCTCCTTAAAGAGTTGGTATATATTTTCTGCATCACTTTTAATGGTGTTTCTCCCCTAAGATTTACAGATCACTGAAAGCCGAAATTTTCTCTTATCCCACCAGTATTCTCAGAGCTTGAGGCCTGAGGATCCCAAGTTTGAGCTCACCCTAGGCAACTTAGCAAAACACTATTTCAGGGGCAAAGAAAATCTGTCAGTGTAACTCAGTGCAAAGGTACTGGGTTCAGCCCTCAGTATCATAAAGCAAGCAAACCATTCTTAGCTGAGTTGAGGAAGTGTGTATATTCATGTCCAGAAAGAATAATACTGTTCAGTCAAAAAGTCAAGCCCATACCTTTGCTGGCTATGGAGGCCCTGCTGCGGGTTGGGCCACAGGAAAAAAGCTTTGGCCCTATTTCAGTAACTTAAGACTCTGGGATAACCTTTCTGATCTCCTGACCAATGATTAGGCTATTGGACTAATTAACTTATCTGTTAAAACTTATATTTTCTCTTTCTAAAATACAGGCAGTTCTGATAAATCAAGATATACTTGACATAATTATGAAGTTTCAAATATCTCTTTTATGAATTGTACAGTTCTTCCAAATTCTCAAGTTGAACTATTATTAAGTGAGACACAGGGGTCTGAGTTGGTAGATTTGACATTGGCAAAGAGGATGAGTTCAATTCCAAAGGGATCATAGAAGTTAGAAATACCCCAAAATGATTTATCACTTTTACCATATATTTTACTAATTGGATGAATGTTTTAATTTGATTTTCTCCCCTGAAATTCCATCATACGAAAATGATCTGATAGAGACTCTTTTGACTTCACTGCCATCTGCCAGGACTGCGTGAGCCTTTTTTTTATAGCTGTAGGAATTGAACAAACTAAATTCTTCCAGGAAAAACAAAGTTTATCAGCTTTGGGTCGCATCTTGTGGGGGATTCACTGTAAGCTCAGGCCATCATTTTGGCCAATGAATAAGGCTGTGATGTGGGATAGCTTTTGGTACTTTCTTTCTGCAGGGCAAACCTAGCTGATGGTGTCACACCGTATGCTTCATAGTTTGAGTCTGGACAACACCTTTTTCTGCAAACAGAACATTGATTATTTGTGTTAGCAAAAAGAGAGATAATTTATAATCTGGTGTGGCTGCTGGAAAAGATACCAGAGTCGGATATCAAGGATCAGCAAAAGCCAGGCATAGTCCTGGGAACCTGGGAACTTTACCTGCCTCTGATGTAGTCTTCACTTCAATTCTGTAAGCAATGCAAAAATATCTATACTTCTTGATTACTCTACTGGAGAACAGGAAAGTTCCCTTTATTGAAATAATTTATTTTGCTCTTCGTTGGCTCTAGTCTAAAAATCTAGGCAGAATAATTATCCCGAGGTGTAGTACTGGATCCTAATAGATTCGAGTTTTCTTCATTTAGAAAATAGGAGCATCTACTAAGTACATACTATTCCACCCTTCTGCTGACAGTTAAATTTGGTGTTCAGAGATAGTGTGATGATTTCGATAGACTTGGTTGTGTTCCAGGGACAAGCAGCCTCTCAGTCTCACAGTCTTCGAACAATGAAGGTGTGGACCTTGTTCATTCTGTGTTGGCGGTGATGTAGGCTGAAAAAACAGCTCTGGTCTGAAACCCTGTCACTCCCATGGCAGAGTGGAGGCTTTCACTCTTACTGCTTTCGTTGGGAGTGACACATCATGTGACTTCCAAGTCACTGTCCCTAAAGGGAGAGGAGAGCTACAATCCTACCATGTGCCTGGAGGGAGAGAGAAGGGCATTCATGAGCATCCTTAGTATCTACAACAGGTAGGAATGTTCTGGGCCTTTCTTCTCAGTAGAATGATCTTGCCCTCTCCCACTGAGCTCATGATAGCTACTTTGGACCCTTACATCAATATCTATTCCATATGGGAATTGACGTTATTACACAGTCTTTTTTCTTTTCTAAACAGAAAAAAAAATTGTAAAAAAAAACTATAGATGATATAGAATTTCACTGAACTAATAGAGATTTAATAATAAATAATAATAATATATAATCGAATTAATAATTTAATTCGATTATATATTGAATTAAATTATTAATACGATTATATATTGTTGTCTTCAAATTAGTTGTTGAGATTATCAGATATAAAAATGCACAGTTGGTCAAAAATTATAAAAAATAAAAAGGAGAGAGAAAAAATAGGTATTAACTGGTCCTTTCAATAGATCATCAGAAATCAGCGTATAATTACTCAAGCTATTCTGTGTATACACACACACACACACACACACACACACACATATATATATATGTATATATATATATATACATATATATATATATTTTTTTTTTACTTCAGTTTTTTCTTTCTTTTCTCCTTTCCCTCATTCCATTTCCTTCCCTTTGAACAGTTTCTATCCCTGTCATAATACCTATCTTACCTTTCAGATTTTATTTGTTCATTCAGGTTCTTACACTAATGAGAAGGCACAAATTTACACATGACTAGACTATCACGAAGACAAGCATGGCATCCTACCACTATCCCAGCCAAAGCTTTCTACAGCCCAGTATGAAGCCCCCAGAACCCGCTGAATACCTTATCTTTTCTTATTTGCAGGTAGTTTCTTTTGTCAAGTAGTAGTCTCATTAATCTCACTTATTAGTATGATCCCTAGTTGTATCCATTTACTTATAAATATCTCAAATTTATCCTTTACAGCTGGGTAATACTCTCCTAGGTCACCCAGAGCTTATCCGCACAAGGCAATAGGGAACAATGACCTCATATTCATCCCTCAGAGCACAACGTGCAGACCATGGACTCACATCTGAAGATACCAAAGTGGAAAAAGCATTATGACCTAAAATACATTCAAGCCAAGTTCTTTTTCACTGGTAAAACCATTCTAGCATAAGTTCACTAGCCTAATAATTTAATTATTATACCAAAAATAATAAAAACTGGTGAACTCAGCCTTTCACTTAAAAACAAGTAGTAACAGGGAACAAACGATAAGTAAATTCAATGAATTAAAATACAGAAAACTTGACATGATAAATCCAAAATGTAGCTCTCCATTCAGATCACTTTTAAAGATTACAATCCATTTGAATTTTAAATTTAAATGACATGAAGTAGACAGGTAAATTTGGTAAATATTAGTGTAACACAGAATATCTAGGTTTATTTATTGAATATGACATATTTACCAAATTCATTTGCCTTATTGCCTTGCACAGATAAGCTCTGGGTGATCTGGGAGAACTTCAGGGAGTGCCTGCTCTTTCATTGGTGCGGTTTTTCAACACTTGCTGGGTAACCTATAAAAGTGCCTTCAATCTGCAGGTTGTCTGCGAAACGTGGTGAACGTTCTCAGTCTGCAAGCCCAGGCCATTGCGATTTTTCTGCATGAGAATAACACGTTTGATAATCACTTGTGTTCTTTGGGAAGATAAGGGATACCATCTCGGCTACTGGCTTACTTCTGTGTGCTTAGATTCTTCTCTGTTCTCATTTCTTATATCCTTTTGTGTCATCGTTTTCATTTCTTTGTCCTTTGCTTCTATGTTCACGAAAGTCTCCCAAATTTACATCCATGTTAGAGTGGTTATAGCTGCCATTGTTCAGTCTAACACATTGGTTTGAATCCAGTTGTTAGACTGTAATCTTTCGTATTCCTTTGTTACCTCTTTTCTCTCGGTGTTAATTTCCTTTCATGGTCTTATTTTCCCAGTTGACTCCTTTGATCTTGCTTTTCACTGAAGGTAAGTTCTGAGCTATTGAATAAGTTCCATGAGGTCCAGAGGCTCACTTTCTGTTTCTGTTGTGGTTCATACCCGTGAACATTCTCTTTTTCTCAGCTGAGACAATATTCATGGTCCTCTTGTTTGATGCTTTTCAATTGCTCCTTCCTTCCATTCTTCCTTCCATTCTTCCTTCCTTCTTTCCTTCCTTCCTTCTTCCCTCCCTCCCTTCCTTCTTTCTTTCTTTATTTCCTTCCTTCTTTCACATTTCTTTGAAGAGTAAAATTAAAAACAAAAGCAAAAACAATAGCAGAAACGGAATAAAATACAGCACATGCAATATAGATTTTCAAAACAAGAATAGCAAATTAACAGTGGGTTATATTATGGATTTTTATCATCGAATCTATTGTGGATTAACAGATATAGGTATGCGAGATTGGACAAATCATTGAACATTAATGCTTGTATATTTGGTGCAGTCTCACTTTGTGGCTCCGACTCGGAGCGACCATCCCTTCTCAGCCTCTCCAGTGCTGGGATTACAGTGTGTGTCAACAGGCCTGATTTCTGTTCAGCATCCTGATCCTAGGGTTCAGTGGACAGCAGGGCATTCACTGCCGACAATTAAGCTCTGGTCCTTGTACTTACCTGGTAGGTACTTAAACCAGAAAACTAGTTTTCCAGCCCTATATTTCTTACTTAAAAAAGAAAAAAAAAAGTAAAATGAAAGATAGAGTTTTCAGTCTCCATATTTCAACTGCCTTGAAAAGTGATCTGGGACAGGTAGAGGGAGCTTGGACACCATATTTACCAGAACTGACATTTGTAAGTCTAGTTTAGTTCTTAGCTACTCATGGCATGACTTCGTGGGCGTCTGCCTATTATGTTCTCACCTTTTGCTTTAGTGTGCTAAGTGCGCAAAGTGCTCTGGGAAACCTGCTCCCGGAAGGCCTGCCGTTGGTGCCCTCCTGCCTCTGTCCTGGGATTTACATAACCGGATGCCCAGGGCACCGTAGATGCCACCTCTACCACATCGTCTTCCTGGAATTCCTCTTTTCACTGACACACGACAGTCATCTACCTTTCTGCTGCTGGTCTGTAGTGGGTACAGGCACCTCCTACCATGAGCCTTCTCTTTCTCTTGAACCACAGCCTTAGTTTGTCATGAGGCAGAGCCTGGATAAAGAAGTGTTATTTGCTTATTTTTCAAAAGAAAGATCCAGGGCCAGTGATATAGCTCAGCAGACTAAGTGCTTGCCTAGGTAAGCATAGGAGCCAGGGTTCAGTCCCTGGCACTGCATGCCATGCCGGCCCTGTCCTTGGGTGTGCTGAACCTGAGGTGGAGTCTGGGCATGGTGGCACATGCCTGTAATCCCAGCCCTAGGGAGGCCGAAATCAGGAGGATCACTATGAGTCTGGGTTGTGTGGTGAGACCCTGAGGAAAAAACAAAAACAAAAACAAAAAACCTTAAAAGAAAGATCCATTTGCCTCAGATTTCGCCCAGATTGTGCCATTAATCTCTTAATTTTCAGAAACGGCATTGTGATTTTTGTATCTTTAAAGTCACTTTGTAAAGATTTTTTTTTTTTTTCCACACTTGGTACAGGGTCTCCAGGGTCTCACTATGTGAATCGGACTCATAGTGATTTTCCTGTTTTCAGCCTCCCAGGTGCTGGGATTACAGGTGTGTGCCACCACCCCTGGTCTCTGTTGGGGCTCAATGTGCCTGGGGGTAGGGCCAGCAGGGCATGCCAGGAATTGAACTCTGCTGCTGCACTCTGCCTAAGCAGGCTCTTAAATCCGCTGAGCTATTTGGCTGGCCCTTGATTTAGTAAAAATCTTAATAGACAAGTCATTCATTTAATAGATGTTCTTTGAGAGTGGTTCATATGCTAGTTTGTAGCAATAGGTTTCTCAAGACAGGTTAAGGATGAAGACAGGAGGTGCTAGACTGTTAGCTATTTTAAGCCAGAGGAATAAGACAGTGGTATCCTGGAAACACCTGCAATGCTACTACTAATAATACGGCATTTTTCCTGTTCCCTCCCATTCTATTCCTTTTGTCCTAATAGAGGATAGGCAGATTTTGCGTTCCTTTCACGTGCTCATAACCAGAGGCTGCAAGGAATGCAATACCCCCAGGAAGATGTCAGTTCGGGCAAATATGTAGGTGTCCAGGACTCGTAGTCTGATTCCAATAACTCATGACTTCTCCAGCACTAGGAATCCTTGATGTCGCCATCCTGAGATGATCAGTGAATATAAAATCTTCATGAAAAATATCCACCATATTACAGAATTTTTAGAAGTGGAAAAAGAAGAGAATAAAACTAACGATTCTGTGTCTTAGCATCAGAAAGTTTCAAGACGACAAAATCCAGAGTTAGTTTTGTCACATAAAGCATGAGTGCAACAGTCGAGTGGGCAAGTGCTGGGAATAGAAAAATAAGCAGGCCAACCGTCAGCTGCAATATGATAAGAGAATTCATGTTTTTAAAGATATGGTGTTGTAGTTCTTACAGGCAGCAGTTAGATAAAGAAAAGGATGGAAGCAAGACTGGCTCCCTTTGGGATTCCCGATGACAACGTAACAGATGACTCCAGATGACAGTGTAAGAGGGGGAATGGAAAGAAATTATATTAACAAACTGTTGTTGATGGTTATAATAAGATTTAAGCAACCAAATAACCGAACCTGAAAGACCAACATATTTTTCAAGATGATTTAGAAGGATCCTAACATTGAGGGTGTCAAAAGCTGCAATTACGTCTAAACTCATTTCAGGAAGGGTTTCCTGCATCGGCTGCTCAGGGGCGTTATCACATGTATTGATGAGGGCATTTTAGTACACAACCAAAATTAGACTAAACTCTTCGAAACACATTATTGTCATTAAATATATTTTTTCATGTTTCTCCCACTGGTTTGAATTATATTTCTAATTTCAAAAATCATTGAGACTATTAGTTTTTAAAAATCCAATATACTTAAAAGAAATTGTTTTTTAGAGAGCTCGTCATCTTCCCTAGGATAGAAATGTTTGTTTCCCATCAAGTTATGATGCAAATAATATTTAGAAAAGTTATAAAATATGCTAATCTTCAATTTTAAGATTCAACGGTGTTCGGAAATAAAAATATCAAACAATGATTTCCAATTCTTATTTTTCCTTTTAAAATTGACTATAGATGTATATATCACTTGTGATCTGTATATGTCTTCCATGAAAGTGGTAAAGTTTCTTTTGTTCTTACATTAGAAAAATGTGGCTTTTGAAAAATATTTTTGTCATCATAAGCTTTGAAAATGACAAGGAGTATGAATTCTAAGTATACGGGGAGGCTGTGTTAAACTATTCTAATTTACAAAATTAAATTTCTCAGAGGTTCAACCTTTGCACCACATACTGGATGAAAATCAGTTTTTTAGCCCAAGATTTATCATCCTTGGCACAAATAATACTTTGGGCAAGAGAGCTCCAGGCTGTGGGGCTGTCCTATGTAGTGCAGGGTACTGAGAAGCATCCTGGCCTCAACCCGTTTGACACCAGTAGTGTCACCCTTCTCTCCAGTATAACAACAAAAATGCCACTGAACATTACCAGCTGTCCTTTGAAATGACAAAATAACCCTGGTTGATTTTCTGACACTCTTGGCTGATCTAAGTGTTTATTTTTCTGATTTTCTTTTCATTTAGGTGTCAACTTTTTATAACTGTTACTTGATATATTTTGCAATTTATAGGAAAGTTGCCAAAAATAGTACACATACATGAATACATACATGTATACAAACACTCATACTTATTTCTCCTGAGTGATTCTAGAATGAACAGGTGCATCCTTTATTCCAAAATGCTTTGGGGCATAGTTCCTATACAAGAAAACTGTTACTACATAATCATGGTGTAAACATGAAAATAAGCAGTTTTGACACAAATACACACTCTATTTTCAAATTCCATCGAAAGCCATAATGTGCTGTAGAGCTGCATATATTTTTCAGAGCTGGGTCCAACACTTAGGTCTGAATACTTTCTGATTAGTTCCTTTGTCTTTTGTTTGACTTCTGTTTTTTTTTTTTTTTTTTTTGTGGTACTAGGGTTTAAACTCACAACCTTGCATTTGCCAGGCAGGCACTTGTACCACGGAGCTATCTCCCCAGCCCCTTCACATGCGTTGAACCATCCCTTCATCTCTGAGATGAAGCCCACTTGACCATGGTGTATGACTTTCTGGGACATTTGCTGCATTCTGTTTGATAGAATCGTATTGAGGATTTGTGCATCTGTGTTCATGAGAGAGATTAGCCTATAGTTCTCTTTCTTGGGTCCTCTGGTTTTGGGGTTTTGTCATCAGCGTCATGCTTGCTTCCAGGATGGAATCTGTTAGTACTGCCTCCCTTTCAATTTCATTTAAGAGTTTGAGAAGTAGTGGTGTTTTAGGACAAAATACAAATTGGAGTTAACAAGGGATGGGGATATCGTGGAAACTGGCTGGTTCTTGAATGTGTTTCATGAGTTACCTGGTGTAGTTACTTGCCTTGAGAGCTTCCTTTGTGAGTATACACAATCTGGAGAAGGTTGGTATGCCTTTTTTCTTTCAGGAATCAACTTGGATGTAGGCTGGCCAGAGCGCTGTCTATCCATCAGAGTTCAGAAAGTCATTACACTGGAGCCACCTTCTGTACTGCTGAAAGGAGGAACCAGTACAGGCGGTAGGAATGACAAAGTAGGACAACCTGAGCCTCTCCTACCTGGCTTAGAGCCCCTTGAACCTGGCACAATGATTGACTTCTTTGGGGGCTCAGAGTGTGGAGAGAGAGGCCTAGCAGGAGTGCTAATTGCATTACAATTGCATGAGATATTGCAAGGTTTACTATGAACTCTTGGCTTCAGAACACAGGCTGGTGAGCTCTGGGAGCAGTTGGCAGTAGGCGAGGAGAAAACAAATCCCCAGCAATCATTTGAAGCCTCAGCGCTGCAGCGAAGCCAGAGCATGCGCACTTGGCCCAGCACTGGGACTTCTGGCTGGGGGCTGTGCGCAGTGGAAGAATCGCACGGGCTACAGTGTTGGCAGGTTTTAGGAGGTCTCTTCTCCTTTTGTCTGGTTTGATTGCAGTGGTTTGGGAAGCTGGCAAACAGCTTGGTTTTGTCCTGAAGAAACTGACTGTGAGCCTAAGCCATTTCTTTCTTTTTAGTTCTTTGAACTTGAACCAATCAGCTATTCCATCAAGGTTATATATCAAACCAGAACCACAATTAAAAATCTTAAGCTTGCAAAGCTTTTTTTTTTTTTTAAAGACTTCCTTATTAGGCCAACTATAACCAAAGACCAAAACCAGCCAAGAGATGTCTCTTTTAAGAGACTCAACTGTAGCAACTACTTGGCTCATACCATCCATGTTGGCCCTTTTAGATGGTAGCTCTGGAGTTTCTAAAGAACAATTAAATTCAAGTTGGTCAGAAAATGGCCTAATGACCACAAAACTTTTCACTAAGCTAGAGAACTTTTTGGTGTGGCCTATTTATATAAGCATATACAGGGAAACCCTAGGTCTAGACGCCTGAGGGAAGGCCTTGTATTTTACCAGGCCTACAGCGGTGCATCCACTAGTTCTAGAGGGGAGTTGAACACACTTTACTTTTGATTATGTTCCAAGGAAAAGTCCAGAAAGGTTGATCTTCTTAGACCCAAATGGATGGCTGTTTCATTTGAATATTTACTTCAGACCTGGAAAAATTATTTGAATGCAAATGATTGTCGATAATGATTATGATTAATTTAACAATGAGTCTAACCTAGCCTAATATTTTACATGTTTCTTGGGGAAAGGCAATATTAAAAATTATTTTTATTAGAACATTTTGCAGTACACAATGATCTTATTCAACATGGGGGATTTGTACATATACACAGCACATCTTAATTCTTTTATTTTGTCTTCTTCCCCTTCCCAGGTACAAAAGCTCTGTTTCCATTTTTCCTTCAAGTCCTTTCTTTGTGTCTCTCTTTCCTTCCTTCTCTGTCCCTCTGCCATCTCTTGTTCCCCTTCCCATGTGATAAAGTTCTTCCTACTTCTCAATACCCACTCCTGATTGTCTTCCTTTTCTACTTTGGGTTTCTCATACAAAAGTTCCAGCCTTCCTGGACCTCTTCTTGTGGCAGAGCCAAGGAGTGTGGGCAGTGCTGTGGTATTTACTGTGTCTGGGCTTATTTCCCTTAAGGTTCTGGTCTAGAGATGCGTCCATTTACCTAAAGTGCCTGACCTGTATGCTTCTTTATGGTAGGATAGTGCCATTGTACATAAATATCACATTTGTTATTTATTTGTCTGATGATGGACATGTAAGCTGTTTCTAAGACTGAGCTGTTATAAATTACATTGTTATAAATACTGGTACGCATGTATCGCTATGTCGTAAGTGCTTTATTCTTTTTGGAAGATACCTAGAAGGGGATGACTGGTTCCAGTGGAACTTCTAGTTTTAGTTTTCTTTCTCTTTCTTTCTTTCTTTCTTTCTTTCTTTCTTTCTTTCTTTCTTTCTTTCTTTCTTTCACAGTGAGAATTGAACCTGGGATGTTATGCTTTTCAGGGAGGAACTTCACTGAGTTATCTCCCTGGCCCCTAGTTTTAATTTCCTGAGGATTCTCCATGCTCCTTTCCATAGTGAATGCACCAATCTACATTTCCACCGTGCTGACTCCATCATGTGAAGAAATTTGTGCGGACCCATAATAACATTCTCTGATTATTTTTGGGGTAGGAAAGTATCTTAAGGTCTTACCGTATATGAACCATATAAACTCTTGCTGGGTTTATGAACATTTTGAGGAAAAAGAATAATAATTTTGTTCCTTCAGATAGTGAGTAATAACAAGTTGGTAAACTATCAGATAACCAAGATTTATATTAATTTATGCAAAATCTAATTATAAAATATTATTACTAACCTGTATTTCTACAGTTATGGCCCAGAGACAAAGAAATGTAAAACTAACAGTATACTGAGATCTAGAGTGTGCATTGTTAATACAAATGTGATAGTCACACAAGAGTTATTCATGTCTATGTTGACCCCAACTCTTTAGCTGAGATGCACGCAGCTCCGCCAGGGTCTCAACATTTTCCTCAATGATCATTGCAGTAGACAGCTGTGACTCAAGTGAGAGAAGATGCCAGCAAAATAATAGCCTAATGACACTTTATGTCAATTATTTCATTTCTACCTAATTAAAAGCAGTCAAAACAGTTAGCTCAGCTATGAAAATTTCCTTAGCACTACAGCTTTTAAATTGCCTTAAGAGTTTTCCTTAACCATGAACATAGTTGAGCTTTTGACATAATGTGGAAATCTATTTCCTAGGCAAAGCATTGCCCATCATACTTACATGACTGCTTCTTTGGTTAACAACATCACACAGCAATTCCCTGCGGAGCAGTCACATGGTGGTCTGACCTCTGTTGGAGGCAGGTTCTGACTTGGTGGATTGTCACAGAGCTCTTGGAAAGGAGTATCTTCAGGCTGCCCTTCAGGGAAGTTAGTGCAACTCTAAGAAGATGATGTGACCACATGGAGCCGCTAAGCCCTACAGAAGGATATGAGAACCAACACACCACTTGTATTGAGGATAGAAAAGCTAACCAAAGGCAGCATATTCTAGCCACTTGGATCGTTGTTATTAGTGTAGCCGACTGAACAGTTTCCTTGTTTGTAAAAAGCAGAACACTACTGTAACATGGAAGGTTTTGGGTAATTTCTATCATGCTTTATTTCTTATTTTAATTTAAAGGATAACAAAAATTAGAAATGGTTCAGTATTTCAAAAATGAAGATATGAATTCAACAATGGCTATTGTATTGCCTATTGCTGTCTTCAAAGTAGTTCAGATTACCAGACATAAGCATGTAAAATTGGTCAAAAAACCAAGCATTAACTGTTTCTTTTAATAAACCAATATAAATTACTAGAACAATAATTTCCCTTCTTCCTTTTCTCCTTTTCCTCATCCCAGGTGCTCTTTCTTTTGAGAAGTTTCTTTCCCTTTCACCATATGTATTGTCCTTTTCAGATTTTATTTACAGGTTCTTACACTAGGGAGATAATACATATAGCAGCACAATTTGTCATAAGTAAATTTTAGAATCACCCAAATGCCCACCACAGAGGAATGTATAAAAGATGTGGTATTTTTATACAGTGAGATATTCCTCAACTGAAGAAAGATGAACTTGAGGCTTTTATAGATAGATAAATGCAACTAGAGACCATCCTCATAAGTAAAATAAATCTAACCCGCATGTGTAAAGACTTTATTTTCTTGTCATGTCATGGTCTGATGTAACTTTCACCAGCAGCACTCTTCTACGTGGTGATTCAGGGACTCAGGAGGTAGTGATTTTGTGGGTCCCATGTATCATGACTGCTTGGGTAACAGCCACTGGTAGAAGGGAGGAGACAGAGGGAAAAATGAGGGCAGCTGGATTGGAGAGGGAAGTGGGACGATGAATCAGTGAGGAAAATAAAAATTTTCTATGGGGGAGGCAAAATTAACACAAATTTAGGAGCTTAAAGCAATATACATTCATTATTTCACAGTTTCTGAGTCAGGAGTTGGCTGTCCTTGGCTGAATCCTCTACAGAGCTGTGCTGAATTCTCACCTGAGGGCTTTCTCAGGAAAGATATCTACTTCTGAGCTTGCATAGAAAGTTGTCAGAATTTCTTTCTTGGTAATTATGGAATTCATGGTGACTTGCTTTCTCAGAGCCACCCATGACTGAGAGGTTCCAGAGCTATTCTTCTAGCAATATGAAGACATATATGTAGCATAACAGATTAAGAAATGACATCCTAATACCTTTGCCATAATATTTTGGTTAAAAGAAGCCATGCCTACAATCAAGGTGACAAGACTGTGGGAGGGACCAAGCAGTAGGGAGTGGGTGCTATGATGACTTGCTTAAAGTTTGTTGCCAAACCACTTGGTTGTGTTAAATGTATCAGCTACTTGGGAAGAAGATGTTTACATGGAGTTACAAAGTTCTATTTGAAAATGGAAGGAAAGGAAGCAATTGCAATAGGGTATCATTTTTGTGATTGAGTCACTAACACTATGTACATTTTGAGTATAAAATGTGATCAATAAAATGGTGTTTACCTTAAAAATTATTTTGATAAGTGACATGCTGCTATGTGTTTTAAAATATTCCCCTTAACCAATAGATTTTGCTACTTTCTGAAGCCATTCTGGGGTCCTCCTCCATGTCTTTACCTGTGCTGTTGAGGCTCTTTTGATGTTTTGAATTGATTCAAAATGTATTTTTATGTTTTGTTTTGTTTTTAAAAAAGAATACAAAGTGTTTAAAAAGTAGAAATGATATAGCTGGTCTATGGAAAGGAGCAATGAGTACTTTTTTCCTTTTAAAAGTTTTGTAAAACCAAATTTGCTCATTTGTATCTGATTAACTAAACAACTAGTTTGAAGATAACCCTATGCTGGGGCTGGAGAGATAGGTGGTCTAAACACCTTTCTTGCAGGTAGAGGGACCCTAGTTCAATCCCTGGTATTACAAGCTATGCCAACCCAGAACAGTGGGCATGTTGTGCTAGCCCTGAGACCGGGTGTGGTGGTGTTCGCATGTAATCTCAGCACTGGTGAGGCTGAGATAGGAGGATCACTGTGATCCCCACTCCCTTATTAATAACAGCTTCATTGGGATAAAATGCATGTACCATAAAATTCATTCTATTAGGTGGGGCTTGCAGGTTAGCATAGTAGCTTAAATGACTGCTTGGGCAATCCCAATCAGGTGCAAGGGATCACGGTTCAAGCCCCAGCTCCACATGCCTGCCCAGACCCACCCTTAAGGCAGCCTGAGGCAGCCAAAAAGAAAAAAAATCATTCCATTAAAGTGTTCAGATCCTTGCTTTAAACATATTCATAGGGTCATGCAGTCATCACAACTAATTTTAAAGCCTCCTTAGGATTCCACAAAGAGTCCCCATTGATTGTCACTCTTCCTCTCTCTCTGTTTGCAGCCCCTGAAAAATAATAATCTATTCTGTCTTCTTGTAGATTTATCCATTCTGGGCATTTCCTACAAAAGGTATTATGTAATATACCACTTTTGAACATGCTCATATACTATTGTGCTTTCAAGAGTCATCCACGCAGTGGCATTTAGCTGGACTTCATTCCCTTCTGTGGCAGGAAGCATTCCTTTGCACGGATAGACTGCGTGATGCTTGTTCATCTTTTAGCTGGTGGCCATGGGCTTCTAGGCTTGGTAATTAAGAATAACGCTTCTCTTGTCACTCATGTTCAGGTCCTATGTGGACATGTTTTCAGTTTCATTATTGATATGCCTAAGAGCGGGATTGCTGGGTCATGGAATAAATCTTTGTATAACATCTCTCTCTCTCTCTCTCTCTCTCTCTCTCTCTCTCTCTCTCTCTCTCTCTCTCTCTCTCTCTCTCTCCCCCTACCTATGCATATATGGGAAGCGTTTACAGGATATTCAGAGTCTCACTACTAGACTGGACTTGCAGTGATCTGCCTGTTTATATCATGTAAAAGTTTGAAGAATCGTTTTTTGCAGCTCCACTGGTAATCTCATGGGTTCCCATTACCTCATGTCCTTGTGATCCCTTGTTGTTGCTTATGCTTTGAGTATTTGCTATTTTGCTGAGTATGAACTGATATCTTATTTTGGTTTTGATTTGCATTTCCTTTCAAAGCTAATAATATTAAGATTTTTTATTGTGCTTATTGGTCATTTGTATTTTCAGAAATGTGTTTTTTTCTGATTTTTAACCCATTTTAAAAGTTAGGTTTAACTTTTATGGATGATTTACAAGAGCTCATTAAGTACTCTGGATGCTGTTTCCTTTTCATATGTATGTTCAGTTTGTAAATATGCTACTGCACCCTGTGGGTCATCTTTTACCTTCTACTGGCTTCCTTTTAATTTTAATGAAGCCCAATTTAGATGATTTTCTTTTGCTCTTGTTATTTTTAATGACATATTTGAGAAACTACTGTCTAATTCAAAGCCACGAATGTTTACTCTTGTGTGATTTTTATGTTTTATCATTTTAGGATTTACATTTACACTTATACTCCATTAGGAGTTACACTTCTGTGTGTGCTGTTAAGTCAAGGATGTAATTTCATTTCCTGAGGTGTGACTATTTAGTTTTACTAATGTCATTTATTGGAACAACGGTCTTTTGTCCATTGTCTGGTAATGCTGGAAATCAACGGAAGGGTTATTATGGTCTCTATTATAGTCTACTGTTGTACATATTTATCCTTATACCAATACCATGTTGTCTTGATTACTATAAGTTTGATAAATTTTAGCACAGAAAAGTGTATGTCTTCCAACATTGCTCCTCATTATTGATATTGTTTTATGCATTTTATTTACTTTGCATTCCTGTATGAACTTTAGAAACAGTTTGTCCTTTTCTACAAAAAGTTCCAGCTCAATGGAAGTCTTGATAGAGATTTCATTGAATCTGTAGGCCTGTTTGCATAATATTGTCAGGTTGGTAACATTAAGTTTTCCAATTCAAGAATGTGGATGTCTGTCTGTTTCTTTAGGCTTTTCAAAAATTTCCTTCTGTCAGGGAGCTGGGGAGATGGCTCCGAGGCACAAGTGCCTGCTGGGCAAGTGCAAGGTCGTGAGTTTGAACCCCGGTCCCACCAAAAAAAAAAAAAAATTTCCTTCTGTGTTATTTTATAGGTTTCAGCGCATAATCTTATTTCTTTTACAAAGTCTAATTTTCAAGACGTTTTATGCTATTATAAATAAAATTCTTTTCATTTTATTTTTAGATTATTCAATGATAATGTAGAAGAATACATCTGAGTCTTTAAAATACTGGTCTTTTGTAGGCCTGGGCCATTTCTGAGCAGATGGTAGGACTGGTTTAGTTGGCTGAATCCAGGATATGTTGCTTTATCCAAGGAAAGTGACCCTGGAAGACGATGGCCTCCTTGGTACCCTACATGGCTGTAGCCACCACAAACAGACCCAGGGCCTGAGTACCTACTATCTCTGAACAACTGTTCAAACCAAACCAAACCCAACCAAACCGCAAGGAGAAGGAACAGGTGCACATAACTAATTTTAAGGAGTAGCATTTTAAAATGTTCTGGTGTTTCAACAAGGGAGGGAGTGCACACTTTCTATTGGCTCTTTTCAAAAAGCTCAAAGACATGATAGCTATGTTAAATATAGTGTCCACAAGTAGTACTTGTCAGATACCACTGAATCATAGGAAGTCATGTGAGAACTCCGCTCACTTTTCTTCCCCTTTATTATCTTGTCAAAGTCATTGTTTGAT
>PVJA010005935.1:35352-76361 GCA_004027025.1 Myocastor coypus
GAGGTGGGTCATGCCCACACACTGCACTCTATAGAATGATTGTGAGGACAATATGCAATATGTCAACTTTCAAAGAAAAAAAGGGGGAAAAGAAAAAAAAAAGTAATGTGGATTTAGAAAGGTTAATGTTTAGTTGTTTGATCAATCTTATATACCTATATGTATTAATCTAAACTGATCCGATGATGAAAATATGTATATAACCATTGTTAAATTTAAACAATAAAAGAATTGAAAAAAAAAGTCATTGTTTGATGCATACAAAAAATTCTGTATAGCATCAACACTTCTGGGAGCACTGGGTCACCCCAGAATGCCAACTCTTGATGTAATGGCCACGACATCACCCAGACCTTCCTTTCTCTAGGTGCTCTATGCATCCCAGGTCCCCGCTCATTGCAGTAGCAGACTCACTTTAAATGAGAAGGAAATGGAAGATTAAAGTAGGGTTTTATCAAGAACAAGTGCATATTTGATCATATATTACTAAGATTTGTTTATTCCTGGGCCCATCAAGATGGCATTATTCTACAGGCAGCCATTTGGGATCAGTATTTTAAAAACTCACTATTCCACTGGAGGGTTCATCCATATTTCTGGAAGTAGCTGCAGTTGGGTCATTTACTTTCCGTTTAATTTTCCACTGTGTGAATATCTATCCATTGAAATGCCTCTTCTCCTAGTCCTGGATGTATGAGTGGTTATTTCCATTTCTTTTATTATGAGCAGGTCTGCTTGTAGACATTCATTTTTGTCTTTTGGGAATGGGAAGATAGCTCACTGGACTCAGCTTTTGCTTTGGCATGTGCAGGGATCAGGATTCAATCCCTGCTCCTGTGTGCAGTGTGCTGGCCCCGCCCCTCAGGTGCACTGAGTTCGTGACTGAGTCCTGGCTTGGTGGTGCCCTTTTGTGATCCCAGTGCTGGGGAGGCTGAAAACAGGAGGATCATGATGAGTCCAAATTGCATACTGAGACCTTGTATCAAATACATAAATGAAAAAAAGGCAAATAAAAAATAATAATTGCAAGTCTTTTGGTTCCACATATCCATTTTTCTTGGGCCCTGTGTAGGAGGAGATTGCTGGGTGGTGAGGGTGTTCATCCCCTCCTCCCCCTATGCTCCCTCTGATCTTCTGTCTCATCCAGTGCTTCCTTATTTTCTGTTGGTCTTCTGCTTCTCAGAAGTTCCCAGAAGGCTTTCTCTCTCCTCTGTGTGACACTGGTGCAGACCAGGCTCTCTGTGATGTCTTTGGTATTACCGAAGACCCCCGTGAGGTTCCACAGGGCACAGGAGCTTCTGGCTTGTGTCAGCGAACAATACTTCCTCACAGGAAATTAGCTAGAGAGTGGGAATGCAGATGAGGAACAGTGACAACACACTGGAGCCTGGTGGTGCAGCCTGGGGACAATTTTGATGGGAACAAGATTGCTGAGTCATAGGTGCTGAACTGATGGCATAAATCATTTTGCTTTTACACATTAGAAACGTTCAGCTTTGCTGATGAAGTGGATATAGTCATAGTAGTAATACTAATAATGGTCATTGCAACAAGTTTGGATGCAGACCATTCTACAGGCCGTATACTTCCACATGTTTGTAGTGTATGCATCCTTCAACCTGGCCAGAGCCCTGTGAGGCAGGTACACCCAGTGTCCTCCCAGGCATAGGGCTACTGAGGGGCTAGGAGGCTGTCAAGGTCCAACAGCCTGTGAAGGAAGGCCCAGGTGGCTCTCCGGTCCTTTCCTCTATGATCTGTGCTCCCTGTCTTGTCCCCACATTGCTCTTCATGTATTGCTGACCACTCACATGGATAATTAATAGGTCATGGCCTGCAGGGACCCAAAGGACCAGTCTCTGGCTGTGAGAAATGCAGAGTTTGTTAACTGGAGTCTTAATTTACAGATGAGGCCTTGGCTCCTGATGTTAGAGGAGATCCGCTAAGCATAGCCTGCATAGCACACAGGAGAGGTTACTGTCACTGCCAGGTTGCTGACCAGATGCATGGGATCCATTGTGTTTGACCTGTGGCTGTGAAGGATTGAGCAGCATCTGGGGAGGAGCCCTAGTACCCTCCCAGAACTGAGCTGGGAGCTTGTGAGCAGGACAGCTGCTCTTCTTCAGAACTCTCTTCCCAGTCAGGGTAGGTCAGTGCCTCTGAGGGCCCAACTTCTGCCAACTTTGATTCCTCAGTTCAGGTCATGGGGGCCAAGGGTCTCAAAGTGATCATATGAGTTTGAAGTCGCATAGAAGTTTCTGGGATGACATAAGCTGTTCTTCCATTATGAAGGAAGTGGAGGTGGTGTCTTTGCCTGTGACATCTTTCCAGAACATTTTCCGTTTGAAAGGGTAAAATGAAACCCTGGGGCATATGGTGACAACAGAGAAAAATACATGAGAGAAGAAAGACAAAGAGAGAACAAAAGAAAGAAGAGAACGGAAATAATGCTAACGGGTGGAAGTTTTAAGAGCTACTCAAGGACAATACCAAAATTTTGAAGAACTGTGGACTTTGCCGCCTTATAATAACTTCAAGGGCTCTGTGAACGCAGTCTCGTGCTTGACACAGGTGATTTCACACAACTTAACCCAGGCTACTTGTACGCACTGCCCAATGTTTTCTCCACAGTTATTTGCAGTGCCTCTTTCTCATCTACTCTGCGAGGTTTCTTCAAGAGAAATTTGAGGTTTTGAAAAAAAAAAAAAAAAAAAAAAGAGTAAGTGAAATAAAAATAAAAAGGAAGCGCGCACTTCCATGGTGACTGGTCCAGCAGCATGTGGTGCCCTGTGGCTGCCTCATGAGAAGTCTGGGTCACCCTTTTGAAAGGATCGCTAGGGAGCTTCTCACGGGTTTGGCTGCTTACACACTTGGATCCATTGCTCCAGCATGGAGAAGAGTGTCTTTTCTTCTTAGTGTTTCACAAAGGTTTGATGTGTAAAGCATTCTTTTTAAAAATTCGTTTCTTTTTACATTTATTTATTTATTTATTTATTTGATACAGGGTCTCACTCGGCAGCTGGAACTCCTGGTGGTCTTCCTGTATCTGGCCCCTCAGTGCTGGGATTACAGGTGAGTGCTACCACACCTGGTTTCAGGGACTGCAAGGTGCTCCTAGGGTTGGCAAGGCCAGGGATCGAACCTGGGTCCTTGCACCTGCCAGGCAGGCAATTAGAGGGTTGAGCTATCTCCCTTGTATAAAGAAGCTCCTGCCTCCCCTATAGAGTCTTCTTATCATGGGCACACTAAAGTAGGAACCTGCTATTTTAGATGTTTATACAACAACTCCCATCATTTTTACCCCACTCCCCAAATCCAAACCCCATGATCATAAGATCAGTTATCATTACCAGTATGTTTATGTGTACACACTTAATTTGAATTTTTTCCAATGTCTTAAGCTTCCAGGTGTTTAGCTTTCCTTTAAACATACCCATTCGCATGGGAGCAAGCAAACTGCGCTATGCACAGCAGGCTGCCTCTGTGAGTGGGCTCAGGCTGCCTGTCCAGGCCACGTCCTGAAGATTATTCCATGCTAGCTCCCTCTGAGTTTCCACCAAACTGTGTCTCTCTGCCCACTAAGCTTTTAGCAGCAGCACGTCTATGGCCTCCTGATTTTTAATGCTGCTAGCTCAAACCATCATAATCTTTGCAAGTCATTTGTAATATATTTATAGGAAACCATCAGTCCCCAGCATTGTGAATTTCCTGCTTAGGATGCAATCGTGAAAGTCATTAAACATTAGCAGTAATAGTATTTTCACTGTAATAAAGTGTTAATTACTTCCACATGTTAATAGAGTTGGGGGAGGGAGTTTTTGCTATTGTTACCCTGCCTAAAATAATTTCCATGTGATAATTTTCTAGGATATCAAAAACTGAATAATTATGCACTAATTAAGAAAGTAGGGCCTGCTCTAGGAGTTAAGACTGCATTAATTTTAATGTTTTTACAGTCCTTTAATTGGAGAAAGGGCTGTAAATTGGGAGCTGATGCGCCGTTCCTCCTTAAGTAGGCCTGCCTTTGCAATCTGCCTCCTATATACAGCAACCCAAGGTCACCACAAGTTTGCAAAATCCCTCTGCTCTTCATGGGGAATGTATTGGTGGTGAAGCATGCATCGATCACTCTGACAAGCATTTAACTCTCCAAGAGCACATGCTCTCACTTCTTAAATTATTAATTGCATTAAAGACATTTTCATATTGTGGACGCTTTGCTACAAACTGTTTTCTGGTAGGGAGGTGCTGGGTCTCGGCAGTAGGGCCGCATCACCTTCTGTTGCGACAGAGGATTTGGTGGTTAAGTTGGCAAGTCTCACAAAAGAAAATCCCCATCAAGCAGCTTTGGCCAAAGGAAGCCACTGTGAGGGAATGGTGGTCCTTTCCTTGTGGATGCTAACTGTCTTGTCTGATCTTCCATCTTTGGCTGGCCCTGCTGCCTTGAGACTAGTTTCAGGTGAGGGAGACCTCAGGCTTACCTTTCCTTGTGGACACTTCCCAGGGACATTTACCCAAAGTTGCAGCTCTTGCATTTTGTGTGTCAAGAAGGCAGGTAGCAGAGTGGGTTGGATATTCCAGTGGGACCCCATTTGTGCATAAAAGCAGAATTCAGGGAACTATGCTGATTCTTTCAGCAGTCTTAACTTATTCTCTGAAGTAATTTATCTTGGGGAGTAGGTGCATTGTGCTAGGCACTCTAACTTGGAGAAAGATTCCCTCTACCAGTTGTGAGTATGAAAGTCCTAAGCCCAGCTTGTATTGCACAAATGAATTAAAGAGGCCAAGATTGCCCAGGGTACACAAGACTTTGACAATTAAGCCAGTATTACCTACCATGTTGGAATCAGAGCTGGACTAGTACAGGGAGTGCTGAAGGCAGCCACAGAGGATTAGGGCAGGCTGGGAACACACAGGAGAGAGAGTGCTAGGTTCATGAGCCATGATGGTTACAGGGCTGCTGGGGCTTTGCCAGCCTTTTCAAAGTGCCATTATCTGGCCTTATGAAAGGACATGCTTTTCCAAGTCTCAGAGCATCTTTGTTTTCAGGCTGCTTTTTGACTCATCAGGTCTAAGAAGAAGACACGGACACATCTGGGTTTGTGCTTGTCATGTTAATCTCAAGTGTCTATATTATAGGGTAATGACATTACTAAGCGTCTCTTCTGGGTGTTTGACAACTTAAGTTTGCAGACCAAAAAGTGAGATGAAAAAGAAAGGCTACAAGGATAGCCAATATTTCGCCCTAGCCCTTCAAGGTCAGTGAGGACTCAGGACATAAGAGAACTCATATTGTAACATCCTATATAATTCAGTGGTGTCCCAAGTTTTCTGTTCAAGGAGATTATGGGGCTACAGAGGAAAGGGCTGAACAATAGATAGTGTGCCTAAGGAGAGTCACCTAAAGAGAAAACATTCTCTTAGACTTTCACAGAGAACAAACTGGTCAAGCAATGACCGTGACTCATCCAAATGGCTGACACTCACAAAAGTTGTACAAAATGCTGTACATAGTTTCAGAGAAAATCCTGAGGGGGTTTGACTGAAATTGTCAGATACAAAAGTTACATATTTTTTGTAACATAGGTCTTTGTTTATCTTGTTCTTAATCATCCAGCAGAAAAGTCTAAGCATGAGGTATTAAAAGTAAAGCCATATTAATATGCTGAGCTGTAAAAGGCTCAAGCCAACAGCTTCTGATAATACCAGTTCTGCTGATAACTCCCTACTATTATGGACTATTGGACTATATATGCAGCTGCTTTCTTTTAGTTCAGTGAGAAGAAAGATTGGCCCTAATAGTGTTTAGACAAGATATTATGTCTGCATTTTGTACTCTGAACAACTACTACAAAGACAACAATATGCAATGTATTAATTATTATAACTGTCCTACTAACCTGTTTTGAAACCGTCTCATTGTTATTTCTTTCTCATTAAAATTAATAAAATTTAAAAAACCCAAAAATAGAAACCAGAAAAAAATAGCCCACTGGAATGCTCTTCCTTCATTTGTCCCCTGAATTTTGTCTTAGGGACATCAGTGAAATTCTAGAGCACAGACTCCACACAGAGCTAACTTGGAGAGAAATGCTGAGCAGAAAGATTTAATTTGGAATCTCATTTGGTTTTCAGTTGGTGTGAATAGTGTCAAGTCCAACTTGGAATCAGGAAATCCTTGCCTTGACATACAGAGCAGAGCTTTTGAGGCAGAACCAAGCAAGCCTCTTGGGGACAGATGAAGGAACATATCATGGTGACAATTTGCTGGCAAAGGCCAAAGTCACTCACTTCCTTGCCAAATATTCTTTTAAGGTGGAACTTGACTTTGATTACGGGTCATAGAATTTGACCCATAATGACTTACTCTTTAACCCCCGACCCCTTTTGCTACCCTCCTCTTTGTCTTCCCCTCCCTTATTCCTCTACCTCTTTCTCTTTCTCCCCTCCCCCTTCATCTTCCTTTCTCCTTTGCCGCTTCTGCTCTGTTTTGCTTCTTCTCTCTCTCTCCTTCTTGTCTTATACCACTTTTTCTCCTTTCTTCTCTTTTTCTTTCTCCTCTTATTTTTATTTCTGAAGCCATAATGCATGTATCTCACCGCGTATGACTTTTTAAAGTGTAATACAGCACAGGTTCTCTTATGTCCTGAGTCCTCACTGATCTTGAAGGGCTAGGGCCAAAATATTGTCTATCCTTGTAGCCCTTCTTTTTTCTCCAACTTGTGGCCTGTAAACTTATGTTCTTAATCTTCCAGAAGAAAAGTTTGGTGATACTATTACTCTATAACATAGGTACTTGAGCTTAACATCGCTGTCTTTATGACTATCAAACATCTTAGACTTAACTTGGAATTGGTATTATCTATCAATCATTGATATTCTGATAAATCTCTATAAAATGTGATAAGAGCAGTTACACACTTTTAGACAGGAATTTAGAAATCCAAGCATATACAAAATTGTAGCCTGTCAATCTTTCGGTATTTTTCCTAGTCTCTTACTCTCATTTAATGCCATTTTTGTTTTCTTATAAACCAATCATTTACTTGAGAGAGAGTATAGCAGTAACTAAAATTACATTAGAAGCAGCACACATCTAAAAGACCAGAATAACAGGCATTCCACGCATAGTTTTCATGTTACACATCGCCATCCTCAGTGTGATAAACCTTTTGGGGGTTTCTTAGGGCCATTACCTAATTCATCGTATGTATGGTTTCACTCCTGCCCTATTTCCTATGTTTTCTGCTATAACATCCTATAACTCAGGGGTTTACCAAATTTTCTGTTCAAGGATATTATGGGACTATAGAAGAAAGGGATTGAAGATAAACAGTGTACCTAAGGAGAGTCACCTAGAGAGAAAACATTCTCTCAGGCTTTCACAGAGAGCAAATAGGTCAAGCAATGGCCGTGACTCATCTGGATGGCTGATATTGACAATAGTTCTACAAAGCACTGTACATGGTTTCAAAGTAAGTCCTGTGGGGATTTGATTGACCTTGGGAGGTACAAAAGTTCCATGTTTTGTTATACAGGTCTTGCTTTAACTTGTCCTTAACCACCCAGCAGAAAAGTTTAACCACAAGGCATAAAATGTAAAACTAGATTAGTATGCTGAGCTGTAAAAGGCTTAAATCAACAGCTTCATCATTACCAGTTCTGCCAATAACTCAGTGTGATTATGGAATATTGCATTATGTATACAACTACTTTCTCTTAGTTTAATGAGAATAATTTTTTGTATCAATAATAATTAGAAAAATTATCACGTCTACACCCTTTGCTCCATATAACTACTAGGAGGCCAACAATACGTTATTGTATCAATTACTGGAAATGTACTACTAACATGTTTTGAAACTGTCACACTGTTATTTCTTATTCAATGCAATAAAAAGCTGTAGTACAATGGCCCAATGTGTACACGCTAATATGAGCTTTTATTTTTTATTTTTTATTTTTTTTGTATTTTAGGGAAGGTTGTATAGGGCACTCAGAGTCTCATTAGTAGATCAGACCCATAGTGATCTGCCTGTTTACAGCCTTCCAAGAAGTGGGATTACAGGTGTGCACCACCATGCCAAGTCTCAATTGCCATCTCAGTGTGTCCTGGGGAGTAAGGTCAGCAGGGCAGGCCCAAGGATCAAACCCCTGGCCCCAGTGCCTGCTTGCAGGAGCTTTAATCTGCTGAGCTGTTTGGCTGGTCCCTGATATGGGCTTTTTGAGAGGATCTGGGTCCCATAGAAGCTCACATGTCTTGAGATACTTCTTATAGCTGAGTATTCTAAGAGGAAATTTCCCACCCATTAGAGTACAAAAATTAATACGATAACATATAGAATCTTACTCCATGGAGCTATAGAACTATTTATATCAAAAACCTCTAGAGGGTCCACTTGGTTTTTACACACGCAGCTTTAGCAACTTAGCATAAGGTCTGAGAACTGAATAGTGCAGAGATATGACATTCATTTGTTGAAGTAGGGATAGAGTGTTTGCTGTGTACCAGACACTGGACTAGGTGCTAATGATATAAAATAAACAAAGTAAAGGAGTTTGGGAAGTGAAGAGGGATGCAAATGAGCGAGGAAGATGATCCAGAAGTGTCAGAGGTCAGATCGGAGAAGGAACACGTTGAATACACCACGGTCTCAAGGGGCAGCAGGAAACGATGCTGTCAGCAAGTAAGGGGTGGGCCTGGCTGTCCCAGGCCTTGTGGACCTCAGCCAAGACTTTGAATTTACCCAGAGCACAGCTAAAGCAACTGTTTTTGTTGGCTTGTTTGTTTTTAACACAATCTGAGGTCTGTAGAGACAAAGCAGTAGTGACCTCTGGAACCCACTTCAGTGTTCCAGTGGAGAACATGGTTGTTTGCACCAAGGAGCTTGGAGGGAAACATAAGAAGAGTGAAGAATGAAAGATGTACTTTCGAAAGCAGTGCAACTGAAGGTTTTGGTGGACCGGATCTGGGGTATGTGAGGAGGAAGGGAGAAGACATTGGTGCCCCAAGGATGGAGGTTGGAAGACAGAGTTGCTACTGACTGAAATGAAGAAAAGGCTGGAGGATCTGCTGGAGGTAGGGGAATCAGAGCTTCATTTTTAAAATGTATTTGTTTCTTGCAGGGTCTCACTATGCAACTTGGACTCACGGTGATCCTCCTGGTTTCAGTCTTTCCAGTGCTGGAATTATAGGCATGTGCCACTACGTGAGACTCTGTGGCCTGCTCAGCCTGACCTGGGGGTGGAGCAAGTGTAGCTGATGATTGAACCGTGGTCTCTGCGCATGCCTAAGCAGGCGCGTTAGCCCACTGAGCTATCTCGCCGGCCATACATATGTTTAGTTTGAAATGCTTTTGAGACTAGTAAGTGAAGCTACTTGCTAAGCTGTTGAGGTTACCTGGAGCTCAAATTGAAATGTGACAAATCTTCTTTTATGATTCTTCACCGTGGAGTTAGATTTATCTGGCACCTGTTACTGTTTCTGAGACAGTATCCATCTGGAAGTCACTTTGTTCTGGAAGATGAGCATCTGAGAGGAAAATGAAGTACTTCTTTTAAGATTTATAAATTAGGTTCGGATTAAGGCAACCTGCCCCATAATAGAAAGTTGGATTAGCCAGACAACCACACGTATCCACCCAATGGGCCGGATCAGAGTCTTCCTGTCATTTACACTCTGTGTCACACTTTGACACCTTGGTAATGACAGCCTTTTCAGCTCATGAGAGCTTACCCTGCCAATTGTCCATGATCCTTATTACCTGGATGCTCATTTCAGTGCTTATAAACTGCCTGCTAGATAATATGATCTTGGAAGGCAGGGATCACATGATGTGAGCCACTACTGTATTGTTTCCAGTGTCTGGCACAGTGCCCTGTGAAGAGTGTGTGATAGATGGTTGGCTGGTTGGGTAGGTGAATGAATAAATGAATATAGTCGTAAAAATCTAGACGAAGACTGTTCTCATAGAAAGTAGAAAGACAGATGGGCACCTTTTATTATGCTTAGCAAAGAAACCCACTTACAACCCAGCGCTTCTTGGTTTTAGGGTCAATGGAAAGAAAATTGAAAGTAAATGGATTAGTGAAAAGATGTGGTTTGAGGTTTGACAGTGTGGACTCCGATTTGACAGTTGAGATGAAAAAAATCTATTGCTGGTTTGAATAGTTATGTTTAGAATATGAGAGTGGAGGTGGGAGAATTGCAAAATCACATAATAAAGAACAAAAAGATGACTAAGAAGGGCCGGATTACATATTTTCTTCTCCAGTTGGACTAATGCATGACAATATTAATTTTTGAAAATATGTCTTTGTTGCACAGAATTGGTTTGATAATGGTTGGTGATTTATAACAATCATACATTTGACCATATATGGCCACACTGTATGTATGTATGTATGTATGTATGTATGTATTAATAGCATAATGAACACCCATAAACACACCACTGAACTGGAGACCTGACCTTAAGACCAACCAGTGACATACTGTCTATCTTTTGTATCTGAGAGCGGCCATCATGCTTTTTTACTCTGTAGATTTTACTAAGGCTACTTCTTGGAGACCCAGTGCGTCCAGTTTGAACAGTCCCTTCCATACCTATTTAACTATTACATGTGTTCCCTCTCCTCAGACATACCATTAACTTGAGCTGCACAGCAACCCTTCCCTAGATCTTTCAATTATTTTTTTCATAGAGTAAGCTTTCTATTCTCTTCTGGATTGTTCAATTTTTTCCAAGGAACTAGAGCAAGGGATTTCAAAGAGAAAGAGTCACCAGAAAACGTTTCTGTGGACTTCCTAACAACTGGAATTGTTTTTGGCAGTGTTATTAGGAGTATGACAGGTCGTAGTCCACTTGGTAAGCCACTTGAATGTATCTTCTGCATGTTTCACTGGAGTGTTAACTGATGATAGTTCTAAAAGAACAGTCACCAAAAATATACCTAGAAACAGAGAGCTTGTGCTCACACTTGCTCCTAGAGCTGTGTCCACTCCTTTTCTCAAGTCACTCCCAGGGACCAGCATTGGCCGGTGTTACCTGTGATCTTGGCAGCACAGAGGGAAGCCCCTGGGCTAAGTCAGAGCTGCCCAGGAATTTGTCCTTATGACCATAACAGCCTGGCAGCTGAAAGGAGGTCTGTGTCTCTTGCAAAGACTCCTGCATTTTGTCAGTGTGAGTCACCATGCTTAGCACACTGAGTGCCTGATTGTAGCCAGCAGGGATTCTTTCTGAAATTTGAAAGTTGTAGAGTAAGTTTCCTACAGCCTCATTTTCTGAAATTCATGGATCATTCTTAGCATTCCTCTCTTGTTAAAAAACATCCCGGTGCATCAAAACACTGCAATGCCAAGTCAGTAACTACCCTGACCTAGCACGTAGTTACCAAGTGCTAATAAAGGTTCTGTTTTGGGAAACAAAGGCCTATGAGAGAAGAAATCTGTCCTCAGGATGCTTCAAAGATGCAGGCAGAGAGAGAGAGAGAGAGAGAGAGAGAGAGAGAGAGAGAGAGAGAGAGAGAGAGAGAGAAGCAGAATACAAAGAGATCTAGCTATCAGTGTCACAGCTGAGGTGTCTCCACAGTCATGGGCTCATTGGTCCTGCTTGGCAAGAAGTGGATAAAAGACCAGGAGCAGCTCGAGGAAGCTATGCATTGCTATGTATGGATCTAATAGGAGCTTTACTTCCCGGGGCTGGGATTGACCCTTGCTCTACCTGAGTATGAGTTTAGGATCAACGTCCTTCTCCTTTAGTTTGCTTTTAGGTCTAGTACAGTATCTATAGTCACTGCGTCTCAACTCCATGCCTGTAAATTTCCTAAACAATTACAAGAGTAGACATGTGCATAGAGGTAGTCATAGAACACGAGCACCTTCATTTGCCTAGAAAACAGATGGGATAATGGCATCTCTGGAACACAAGGGCTGTGCTCTCCTTGAGCGAAAGCGCCAGCCCGCTGTGAATCCCGAGAAGCTTGCAGACACCATCTCTGGTCCAGAAATGGTCAGTGACTTTGATTCACTGCACAAATCAGTCGCCCTGGCTAAGAGCCAGTCCAGGTCCTCAGGCTGCAGCAGACTTGAAGATGCCAACAGGGCACAGCACCGAGGATGCCTTGGATCTATGCCCACCCTGGTTAGTGAGAACCAGCCGGGAGCACCTGAGGCTCCCCTTGGCAGGACTTGTGAATGCCTTTTTAAGAAAAGGCAAGCTGCCAACCACAATGAAATATGCAATTTGTCCATCTGTTGCTTAAATTAAATTTTTTTTCTCTCCTTCCGTTGCCAAGAATTTCTTTAACTACTGTCCAGTGGTCTAACCTTACAACTGGGGGAGGGCAGTAAGGGATTAAATAAGTTACTGTCATTTGGGGGAATAGTTTGATTTGGGGACAAGGACTTTTACCGGTGTAAGGGCGATAGTGGTAGGAGTCTAGATGACTATCATCGTTTTTTAAAAGAAAAATGCCGTCATCTTTCACAATTTCAACTCTCTCTCTCTCTCTCTCTCTCTCTCTCTCTCTCTCTCTCTCTCTCTCTCTCCACGGTCCCTGTCATTGCCTGAGGAGGTGCTTTGGATCACTGAGCTATCTTGCTGACCCCACGAACAATTTGAGAGCTTAAAAATTGCTAATGATTTCTCTTCAAAAATAGACCAGGGTCCTAAGAAGTTATTTTTCTCCTTTATTCCAGGTGAATTCTTCCTGACTCTATGGGCCTTGGAAGGGGTGAGCACTGGGATTTAAGAGGTTGGCCAGGTGATTTTCAGGGAGAGAGATTCTAATAAAATACCCTAAAAGTGGATGAACTTAAGGCCCAGGATGAGGAGTAGCAATAAAGAAGTTATTCCCTCCCGTCCCCAAGCCCAACCTCCTGCATTAGTCCCTGTTGCGTTAATGGCAGAGTCAAGCTGGAAGGTAGTGCAGTAGGCTCCAGGCATGCCCATGCAATGAGCCTCACATACCATGGAGGGAGGCTTAGGAAGCCTGGGGACTGTGAGTCCTGGTAGCACAGAGGGAAGCCACAGTCGAAGACTGCCACTGATGTGTCTCCTTGCATTTCTTCACCTAAGCTGGAAAATCTTAATCTGCAAGATGTTTATTTGTTGTTCTTTTTCTCTTTTATATTATTCTTTTCTTTTATTTGACACTACATTCAAGTTCAAATCTCTCTCACATAAAAATATTCTTCCTCATGGTTGCAACTTTGCTTAACAGTGCCATGTGCAATTTCCCCAGCACCAGTTGTTGAAAAATAATTTTTTTCTCTAATGCATGTTTTTGGCACTTGTATTAAAAATCAGTTAGCTATAGATGCATGCATGTACTTCTAGGCCTTTTTTCTATTCCATTGCTATGTGTGTTTGTTGTTATGTCAATACTGAACTGTTTTGATTACAAAAGTCCTATAGTATATTTTGAAATCAGATAATATAATATTTCCTCCTTTGTATTTTCCTCATGTTAGCTAATTGGGATTTTTTTATGGTTGCATATAAATTTTACAATTACTTTTTTTTTACTTCTGCAAAGAATATCATTGCTATTTTGATGGGAATCACATTAAATGTGTTGATTGCTTTGGATAGATTAGACATTTTCATATGACTGGTTCTTCTAATCCATGAATATGGGATATGCTCTCAATTTTTGGTATTTTCTTTATATATTTTATAGTTTTAATTGTACATATCTTTTGCTTCTTTGGTCAAACTTAACTGTGCAGATTTAAATTTTTATAGCTTTCATAACCAAAATTTATTTCTTGATTTCTATTTTAGATAATTCACCTTTGGAATATAGCAGTGCTACCCAGTTTTGTATGCTGATTTTGTATCCCAAAAGCTTTATTTTACTATATTGACATAACAGGTTCTAGAAGGTTTTCTGGTAGAGGTTTTAAGGTTTACTATGTTTTGGACCATGTCATCTACAGACTGTAACAATTCGAATTTTTCACTTCAAATATGGATAATATTTTTTTTTCTCTTTACTGACTGATCTGACTAAAACTTGCAGTACTGCGTGGGATAGAAGTGGTGAAAGGTAACATTTTTATCTTGTTTCCAATGCTAGAAAGGAAGCTTTCTGCTTTTCTCCGTTGAGTATAATGTTAACTATTGGCTCATTTTATTTTCCTTGTTATGCTGAGGTGTTACCCTTCTGTACCCGACTGATTTAGGGCTATGTAGTTGGTATGCAGTTGTTTTTAATAATCTCTGATTCTCCTTTTGTTTCTTTGTATTATCAGAAACAGATATAATCTCTCCTTTTTTATCTCTGATTGTATGAGTCTTTTTTCTCCTTTTTTAGTATAGGCAAGGATTTGTAAATTTTATCTTTTTGAGGGGCCAGTTCCTCATTTTGTTGATCTTCTGTGCAGTTTATATTTCATTTATTCCTGCTTTAATTTTAACATGTCTTTCTTTGTACTAATAATGGGCCCCTTTTTTAGGTCTTCAAGATGCAGTGGAGGCTGTCTGAATTCTTTCCGCTTTTTGATGTAGACGTTGCCATGCTACAGTCCCATATGCACTTAGATTAAGAAAGTTAGTGGCACACACCTGTAATCACAGCACTCGGGAGGCTGAGGCAGGAGGATCGGTGCGAGTTTGAGACTAGCCTGGGCTACAAAAGTGAGCTCAAGGCCAGCCTGAACTGCATAGCGAGACCCTGTCTCAAAAAGGCAAAAAAAAAAAAAAAAAAAAAGAAATTTAGATTTTGTGCTTGATCCTTCCTTGATTCATGAGTTGTTCAAAAGTTAGTTAATTTTCATGATTTGTGAAATTTGTACAATTTTCTAGATATTGATTTCTATTTCATCAAAATGTGGCAGGAAAAGGACGTGATTTCAATTCAAAATTTTTGTTGAGATGCACCTTTGTGGCCTCTTATATGAGCTTTCCTGGAGAGCACTGCATGTGCAGGTCAGGAGCACATGACACCAGCAGCTGCTGGTGGGATAGTCCTAGATGTCTGTGAAATCCATTTGGTCAAGGATGTGATTTAACTATGTTATATTTACGGGTTTTCCGTATGAATTATCTTCCCATTCTTTTTGCTGGGGCATTAAAGCCCTGTATTATTGTTGTCTCTCTATTTAGGTGTATTACTACTTGCCCTATACATTTTTATGCTCTGATTCTGGGTGTGTATATTTTAGTATTTTAAAAATCTTGTTAAACTGATCCTTTTATCATCACATGATGACATTTTTTTATCACTTATAACCTAACGTCAACTTTCTCTCCTATAAGTACAGCTATTCTTGTTTGCTGTGGTGCTATTTGCATGTTATATCCTCGTGTTCAGCCTATCTGATTAAAAATACATTTTCCGTGTGTTTGCTTTGTGTGTCATTGAATTCCTCTCTTATTTTTTATTATGTCCTTTATTCCACTTGTCTTCTATGCAGTTTGCTATGTTTTATTCTTCCATCAGAGGATGCTTAGTGTTTCATTTTTGTGCTTTTTTCTTTTACATCATATAAGTTTAAGATGACCAATTTTCCTCTGAGCTCTGTTTTAGCTTTTTTTTCACTTCAACATAAAATATAATTATTAATTTAGATTATAATTTTATAGATGATTTTATTTCTAAGTAGTTGGAAATTTTTTTCCTTTGTTTTGTTTTGGGACAGGGTCTTGCTGTGTGTTCCAGGCTGTCCTTAAGCTTACTGTATATGTCACATGGTGGTCTCAAGTTCACAGTAATCTTCTTGCATTAGTCTCCCAAGTTCTGGAATTACAAGCCTGTGCTACCCTGCCAGGAGGGCAGTTGGAAGCTGTGTGTGTGTGTGTGTGTGTGTGTGTGTGTGAGTGTGGTGGATTTGATATATTTTTGTTACTGTTTTGCAAAAATTCAAGTGCACGAGAATCAAGGAATGTACTCTGAACCATTTTAATCTTTTGAAATCTAGTTATTTGGCATCTGGCCTATTTTAGCAAATTCTCCACATACCCCTGAAAAGAATGTTTATTCTGATGCAATTACAAATTACCATAAGTAAAATTTATCGTAAGCGCATTGTTCAAATATTCTGACAATACAGGGTTTTGCTCATTTTATAATTTTTAAAGGCATGTGTTAAAATAGTGAATTGTAATACTATACTGTCTATTTTTCCCTTGGCTTGTATTCACTTTCTTTCATGGGCTTCAAAGCTTTATTAGGCTCATGAGCATTAATGATTGCTATTTCTCTCAGATTAATTGATATTTTAAAATTATAGTCCATCACTCTTTGTCTTTGATAATAGTTTATACTTTGAAATCTTTCTCTTAATATATTCCTAATAGTTTCTCTTTTAGTTATATAAGTAATTTTTTACCCTTTTATTATTTATTTATTTATTTATTTATTTATTTTTATGTATTTGGTGCAGAGTCTCCAGGGTTGCATTACGTAGATCACACTCATGGTGACCCTCCTGTTTTCAGACTGCTGAGTGCTGGGATTACAAGTTCGTACCGCCATGTTCACTCTCCATCGCCATCTGGGGCAGGGTCAGCACCTCACACCAGGGATCAAACCCAGGTCCCTATGACTATCTAAGCAGGCATTTTAATTCGCTGAGCTATCTGGCTGGCCCTTCCTTTCATTTTAGCAATTTTATGCTGTAATATTTAAAATATGTTTCTTGAAGTAGTACAAGATTGTTTTTTCTTTATTTTCATTAAGGAGTAGTAGGGCTAGATTCTTTCTATGAGAAGACTTCACTCACATTTAGGTAATTTCTGAAGTTATGCTTTTACCATGTTAATAGTTTGCTTGTCACTTTTCTTAAAATCTCCCTTAATAGTATATTTAGAAAGAACTTCCTGCCCCTAAAAGTTTTCCCACAGTCCCTTCGACAATTCCCTTCTTTTCCATCAGTTTTTCTTTTGACATCCTAAGTATTCAAATATCTGAATGTGCTATTTACTTTCCAACTTTTTCCAAACTTCTGCTCACATTCTATGTAGTCCTCAGTCTTTTTGTAAATATTTCTTCATGCAGCTGAGCCTAAATATTGAACATTTTCATTAGTTTTCCTTCGCTTGCTTTCTTTTTATCTTCAAATAATCTCTGGGTTGCTCTATATAGTCTCATGAGTGCTGCCTTTTAAAATGATGTAAACTCTAGCTGTGCATCCAACGACCCCCTAGGTACACAAGATTCTACATGACCCAAACTTAGCATACATATTCTCATTTCATCTCTGCTAAGCCTGGCCCTCCTCCTGCATGACTTAATTTGGCCTGTTACATCAGCCAAACACCTGGAAGTCATCCTAAGCTTCTGCTTCTTACTTGCTCCACACAGTTTCTTGGCCAAACTGCTAACCAGTTTCCTACCTGGTCTAATTGCTTGTATTTTACCACTTCCTGTTACTGTCTAGCTTTGTTGACATTCTGTTAATCAACATTTTACCTTCTCAAAAGTCCAGGGGAATCTCTTTCATGTGCTTATGAGGTGTGATACAGCTCATGCCTTCCTCTTAGTTCTCCCTTCAAGGACCACACCCCACACCCTTGGTAGGGCATGTGCCTTGAATTCATACAGCTCTGTACCTTGCACATAACACACACACACACCTCTAACCATCTATCTGGAATATTCATCTCCTCATCTATTGGAGCCGGTTTCCTTTCTCTTCAGATCTCATATCAAGCACAGCCTCTTCTTTAGAATCTCTTGAATTCTTTTGATGCCTTTTTTACTGTGCTTCCTGTTACTTCTATTACAACATACTTTTTTTTCTTAATTTACTGCCACTTTTCCCCAGTAGCTCCCAAGTCCCAAGCTCTATTTCTTTATTGTCTTGGTGTTCTCTTAGGCCCAAACAACTCAGTCTTATGTTTTTCCGTTAAATGATTCTGCTCAGAAGTCCCAGTATTTAAGTTGATTAATTAAAATAATAGTGAAAGACAGTTGAGTACAGCAAACGTCTTTCAGCTCAGTTTACTGTCAGTAATGGAGCCTCACACTGACAGTAATCATGGTTGCTATTTAATAAGTGTCTGTCACTGTAATAGACATTTGTATCTATGGCTATGTCTGTTATCTCACTTAATGCTTTCAAACCTTTGAGAAACAGACATTTTTGCATCTGTGTTGACAATGAGGAGACTTGAGTGACATGAATAATTCCTGGAAGTTGAGTGAGCTGCTCTTTGATACTTAGACTGGGAACTGCAAAGCAAGATGCCACTTCTAGACCTGCTATGCCCCACAGCCAATGGCTTTCATGGAAGGACGCCATCCCTGGCCAACCACTCCCTCAGAGGAGTCCATGATGCTTCCAGAGGTTCAGCCAAGTTTCAGATAAATATGAGGGTTATAGACAAGAGCAAGGACGCTGCTCAGTTTTGACGGTCTGTGAACAAGTTGTGGGAGGACTCCTGTTGTTCATTTGGCGGTAACCTTTCTGAGAGCATGGATCTCCCTGTATGCTCCACTGGAGCTCCTGCAGCCTTGGTCACTAGTGTGGTCTTACACTTGGTCTTAGCCGAAAGGCCAAGAAGACATTACTAATGAGGCCTTATGATTTGCGTGCGTGAATGATGTTACCCACCAATGATCAACTGATCTCTAAGAGATAACTTTTTTTTTTTTTTTTTTTTTTTTTTTTTTTTTTTTTTTTTTTTTTTTTTTTTTTTTTTTTTACTAAATGGATGTGGCTCTTTTTCCTTAAAGTAAGTCAGTTGTGGAGTGAACCAAGAGGCATTTTGTCCTGAATGGGAAAACCATTGCTACTCATTAGGAAGAAAAAAACATTTATGAAACATTTACCATTGAGTGAGAAACATTTATCATTGGGTGGTCACCAGAACTACTGGTGATCTTCTGTGTGCTAACACTCAGTAGATTATGGGATGGTAACAGAGTAGAAGCCACACAACAAGATGCTTGATATTTCTGATAAATAGGATGTCACAGTGCTGCCTGATGTTGGAGTTATTCACCTAGGGCAGGAGAAATCAGCATTATCTTTGCTTTGAATGTAATGAAATGCTGCCCATTGGCAAGGGTTACTCACCATCTACTCCAGAGAAATTGCTATGTAAGAGCCTCTCTTATTCGTTCAAGGTGACTTTAAGGCTATTTCCCTCTGTACTAAGCCTGCTTATAAGGAAAATTACACTTGTTCCCCTTTTGGAAAGCATCATAGCTAAGGTGGATTATTATTTGTCCAGTTGCACCCAGAGCACTAATCCTTTAATGTAAAGAATGATTAGGGTGAGTAGTGAGGATGAAAGGAGATTAAGAAATAAGACTCATGACTTAATTGTTAACAGTAAAAGTATGAACAGAATCAATATGACCACAAGTATAATAATGAAGCTGAGAATATTGACATTGCTGCCATGCTAGGGTTGCACATTAGATAGGGATGATTATCCATTTCTACAAGATTGAAGACGCCTTCCTTATAAAAATGTCATAAATTACTTTTGGCATTCCTCTGTATGTCTCGGGCCCAGAAATGCAAGCTTTTTAGTTTCTGGGGGGAAAAGTCTTTGTGCTTAGCATTGAGGAAATGAAGGGTCCTGCTTCTGGACTAAGGTTTCAGAGCTGAACAAATTATTTTTCAATATGCATTTCAGTAACTATTCTTTTCCAAGGAACTTTCTGAAGCCATAAAAGACCAGGTGTGATAGAAATGTCTTGGAGGAAGTCAGGATTTCAGTGGTATGCTGGAAAGAGCTAATTCTTCCAAGAAACATGAGCCAAACTCTGACCTGAGCTCGGTGTTCTGTGACACTTGGCAGCAGGCCCACCATGTCGCAAACTCCAGGTCTCATTCTGCACCATGGAAGATCCCACAACAGAGTGTCCTTGTGAGCATCCAAGGAGCCAAGGGTGAAAAGAACGGAATCCAGCCACAATGCCGCCATGACAATATCAGAGTGGCGATAGTCACCACAAACACTTGCCACTTAGGTCTTCCTTAAGGACCCTCACTACAGAGCACAGCGAAGGCACTGGGGAGCGCAGGCCTCTGTGGAAGGCTGTGCCATTGGTGCTACAAACCTGGCCACAATCCTCTGAGTGTCCATAATCCTCTGAGTTAAGTTTAACTTAACTCCTGATGTCTGGCTTTCTTCATTGGTAAATTGGAGTGGTTTGGACTGGATAATCACTTTTACTACTTTAATATAATATAGTTCAACAATTTAAAAAATTCATACTTCTCATAATAATAATAGTAATAATATTTGGTACATTTAATGAAAATGAATAAGAAGACTCTTAAAAGTAGCCACTACTAGTCCCAGCATGGTGGCACTCACTTGTAATCCCAGCGCTAGGGAGACAGAAAACAGAAGAATCACTACGAGTCCAAGTTGCATAGTGAGACACTGCATTTAAAAACAACAACAACAACAACACAAACTAAAACAATAGGCACTGCTAGCATAGTTTGTGATAACTGAGACCATTATGGCCAGAAATGAGGCACACGGAGAAAGAAAGAAAAAAAGAAAGAAAGAAAGAAAGATGGAAATAAAGGAAGAGCTTTGCCTATTTTTCACATAACAAATAATAAACATCCTTTTCCAGACTTTTTGTTGGAGTTCGCCAATTAGGTTCTAGCTCTCTTTGATCTCATATGACAAGTCTAATCTTCCAGTGGAAAAAATTAGTTTTGGTTCTCTTCATGCTCTAAAGTATGTTTGTCAGTGGTGACCAGAGGGGAAAAGCAGAATTTTCTTCATGGTTTCTCATGTTCATTGTGTAGAAAAGGTGAATGAAATACTTAAAAAAAAAATCTGCCAGGACAGAATGTGACGAAAGCATCACAGAAATCCGCACAAAGTCAAGTGATAAAGAAGCGTGAAAAAGTATATGAATTCTCGGATGACCATACCAGTGAGAACGAAAGCAAGGAGCAGTGGCCTGATGGGCTGTGGTTTGTAAATGTGAGGTGTGTAAGGACACAGCCAGAGGTGGAACTGTGGACACGAAGGTCTCATAGGGTCCTAACCCTCCCAGCCTCAGAATGTGACCTTCCTTGGAAACAATTCCTTTATTGAGGTAACAAGTTTAAAAAGGCCATGAGGGTGGGTCTTGATCTAGTCTGATTTATAAAAGAAGGAGGATTGGATACAGGCAGAGTACGAAGAGGAAAACGCGAGGACACACAGGGAAATGATGGCCAGATTGACAGAAGGAGGTGACTATAAGGTTCAGATCACCAAAGAATGCTGAGAACTCCTGTGAGCTAGGGTAGGACAGAGAAGGATTCTGTCCTGAAGTTGTCCAAAGGACCCTGGCTCTGCTTACACAGTGATTTTGGATTTCTAGTGTCCAAAAGTCTAAGCAAAACACTTGTGTTTCCAAGCCACCTGATCTGTGATATTTCTTTTTATTTATTTATTTATTATTGTTATTGTTGTTATTTTTGACAATGGTTAATACATTGCATAATGTTGCCTTTGTCATAGTTGTTCAGAGTACAAGATGAAGACATGATTTCTTGACTAAACATCCTTAGTACAGATCTTCCTTTTCATTGCACAAAGAAAAAGTAGCTGTATATTTAGTCCAGTAGTCCATAACAGTAGTGGATTATCAGCTTGTCTGACATTATTGGAGGTAGTTAACTTGAGCCTTTTATAACTCAGTATATTAATATGGCCTTCCTTTTTGTGCCTCATGGTTAGACTTATGGGCTGGATGGTTAAGACCAAGATAAAGCATGACCTATATATTTCCTTATGACAACACTAAGAGGAGGAGAGAGCTAGCGATGTGGGCTGATTCCAACTCTATCCTCCAGAAAGTGAGATGATTTTGTCCTTCCCGGATAGAAAGGTGTCTGTACGTATCTAGAATCTTGAAAGATACAATAGAAAGTAAACATTCTGAGAAAGCGTGACTTCTGCATAAGAGTAGTCACGAAGCATATGAGGGAGTGAGAATAAAGATAATAGAGACTCAAGGATGTGGAATACCAGGCACCAGCCAGTGAAGGGATAGAAGAGGGAGCAGCAGAGGAGGCTTCAGGGTAGACAGAACAGCCTGAGAGGCAGTGGCTTCTGTATTGGAAGAAGGTTGGTTCATAAAGCCAAGACGTGGGAGGGTGGAGGTGGGCAAGGATGGAAAACTGTAGCAGATGATATGCATGCAGGTATGAAGAGCACGTTCAAGAGTTGAGATTTTATTTTAAATTTACTATGATTGCTTGGGAGGGTTTTATGCAATGATCTCTTACCCATCCATCCCTTTGTTCCTGGGAGAAGTGGTAAGAGGGATTCACACAGCCCAAGGAGAGTAGATGGACCACCACTGAGATAGGTCCACGGAGACTTGACAGTGGTAAGAGTGGAGTGTGGTAGGGGACGGGAGAACTGCATTTGCTCATAAAGCATGTGACGGTCAAACCTCCAGCATTGTGATGGATTGCATCGGAGTTTCATGAAGCAACCAAGGAGGACACCATAGTTTTCTACTTCAGAAGCCGATGGATACCGTTATCATTGGCATAAAAGAACTAGCCTGTGACTACAGAATTTGGAGGAGTGGCAGGAGATTCAGGAGTCTCATTGCGCACATTAAAATATAAATTGAGTTGTCCAATTAGAGATCTCAAATTAAAGGTAAATATTAGCTGGACATAATTGGGGAGCCAGGAGCATATAAGTGATATTTAAAATCGTATAAATGGGCACCTGGGTATATGTTAAAATAAACAGAGAGAAAGAAAAATTGAGGCCAAGACTTGGTGTCATTACTGTGCTTCACATGAAAGCTATTTTGGGAATATCTTTGGTCAGGACTCAAAATCTACCAACTCTAATGTAATTAAACATTTGGAGCTAGAGAGTAAATAAACACGGTAAGTGGGGTTGGCTCTCCATGAAGGATTTAGTGCAGGATGCGATGTTTGAAGATGCAAGCAAGATAGATAGGGAGGGTGGGGACTGCTTCTGATTGTTGGGGAGCCCTTGCTCTGTGTGCTATTAGGGGAATCCAGGGTGTGTGGCTGGAGGATGGGTGACTCACAGGCGGCCTCAGCTCGCCCTTCTCGTTCAGGTTAGCTCTGCTCTTCAACTCTATAAGCAGTGAAGGGAGCAGCAGGAGGCATCATTTTCATCAGTAAAAAGAAAACTTTCTCCTTCTCTTCCTTTGCATTAAATAACTAGCTTTTGTTAGACACACCATCTCTCTTAATCCAAGTATTGTCATTGTCACTAAAAATAGAGGGTAACTACCTCATCTTCAGGCTTAAGCACCAGATTCTTTTATTATTGCAAGATACGATTTTTTTAAAATGCAAAGGTAAAAGGCGAAAGATTTATACGGGATGGCTCAGTGGTCTAAAGCGCCTGCTTGGGAAAGCTTGGGCGGCTTCAGGGACCGCGGTTCGATCCCCGGCACCACATGCTACGCCAGCCCTGCCCTTGGGGTGGGCTGAGCCAGCCATAAAAAAAATGAGTGAATAAACAAAGGTTCTGAAACAAGAAAATAAATAAATAAATAAATAAAAATAAAATGCAAAGGTAAGGATTTTAAGGTCAAGTTCATTTGCAAAATGACAAATTAAATATTTTGAAAGAATTTTTTTACTACAAAACTTCTCAGGCCCTTGTATATATACAGATGGACATGGTTTCTAAGAAGGAAAAGAAGTTACATTGCTTCAAATTACTAGAATTTCTTCTACCAAGTATCTCATGAAATTGTTATTCTCAGGAACACATAAAAGGAGATGCTACTTTTGCATTAATTTAACCTCACTAACATCGGCCGTAATTATATTCCTGGAATGTGTTTTTGCCTCAGTTTTCAAAGGAGCTGTGGGAGAAACTTCACCAGTCCTCCAGCGAGGCAGTGTTAAGACTTCAGTGGCTAGGAGGGTAATTTTACAAGTACGCCTGATTCCAAGAATTTTCAACTATCAAGTGGCTTACTTTATGCCAGGGGTTTCAAGTCAAGAGTCTAATTGCAGATTTGAAGATTACAATCTAAGCCTGAGGAGCATGTGGCAGCCGCAGAGAGGTGGCCAAGTGTCTCTTCTATCTGGTGGTGGTTAAAGGTCCGCGTCTCAGGAAATGACAACATGCCATAACTCACCTTTTGGAGTGACAGGATATTTTGTGGCTTAAAATGAAAGCAGCACCCCATTCCTGAGAATCTGAGATGGTAATCTGTCTCTCTCTCTCCCCCCCCTCCCTCCCTCTCTCTCTCTCTTTCTCTGTGTGTGTGTGTCTCTCTCTCTCTGTGTGTCTCTCTGTTTCTCTCTCTCTCTCTCCTTTCCTCTGTTCCTCCTCCTTTGAAAGAGACCACCATCTAGTAGGTAATCCCAAATAATTCTTTGGGGGAAAATAGTGAGAAAATTAACAAAGACAGATTACATAATGCCTAACAGAGACATTTTCTAACTTTTTTTTTTTTTCTGCTCCAATTTCTCTTTTGCCATTGCATTAATTAGAAATTTAGGTAAATGACACAAGTGCCCCATTTTTTTTTATATCTGCCAGGAGAACAATTAGGCCATTAGAAGTAACAAATGGCGTGGGCTCATGTTGCCTGTTGAAAATTTTCAAGCTACATTATTTCTGACAAGAAAAAAACAAATAATAGTTGTTTGGGCCAATTTTTACCCCGAGCAGTGTCACCGCGAGCAGATGCAGCCCAGCCCTGGCTTTCTCCCCACAGTCATGCTTCATTAAAGTGTGTGGGCTCTGGTGGGCTCCCATTCCTTTAGGTACACAGTTATTTACATGAACTGTGACATTTTTCTTTGATGACAATTTCTAATTGTTCAGGCAACCCAGGGTGATGTATGAAACCCTCAGAAAAAGGCTTCACCTGTGAAACAAATGGCTTTAGATTAACTATCCTTTCAGAAAAAAAAAAGGCAAAATTTCAAGAGGGACAAATTAGACCTTTCTCCCGCACATATGGTTAGTGCTTCCCACACGTCCCTGCTGGTCCCCACTCCAGAGAACGACTCCTCATGATGGAGTGAGGGACTTGCTGGCTCATGTGGAGGTCCTTTCCATGCCAGCATCTGCCTGCCTTGTGCTCAGAAAGGATCTTGTGAGGCTGAACACTGAGCGGTCCCTCAGCATTTGGAGCATCACTGACTCTTTAGCCTTTGCTGTCTGAGTTTAACTCTTCTCATTCTGAGGCCTTCTCTCCTTGTGGAGAGACTCAGGGCTCTCCACAAAACCTGCAGTCCTTTGCTGCTTTTACACATGATTTCTGACAACTTCAATAATAAAAGACCAGCCACTGGCCGTCCCTGCATGTCTCCTGTGCCAGGTCTTGATATCTCCAACCATGAGCAGAGGTGAGATAGGCTAAGTAAAAGCCAGTCGTGCACACATAATTCTGTGGTGTGGCTCTCTTGGGTATGAGTTGGACACACTGAGAGCAGCATGTTAAAATTCAAGGTCAAAGCCCTATTGTGCTAGGTTAAACAGAATCTTTCTAAAATTCCTGGGCTTCCTGGAACCTCAGAATGTGATCTTATTTAGAAACAGAGTCTTGGCAGAAGTAATTAGCTAAAATGAGGTCAAATGGAATAGGGGTGGCCCTCAGTCCAGTATGTCTGGTATCCTTAGAAGGAGAGGAGAAGAGGCACGGGGAGAGATGTCATTCAGAGATCAAGGGAGAGGTCTGAGTGATGCATCTGTCAGTCAGGGAGTGGCAAGGACTGTGGACCATCATCAGAAGCCAGGGGAGAGGCACACAACATTCAGAGCCTTCGCCTCCTCCCCTGGGAGTTCACAAGTGTACTCTACGTGGGTACAGCTTCCCCTGTTGGGTCTCAGCCAAAGCTGGACTCTTCCTCTGCACAGTGGAAGTCTTTGCCTCTCTACTCCTTTGTGTGGTCAAGTGAACGCAGTCTAGGGAACAGGGGAGTTGGCTACTGAACCTGAAGTCTTTTCTTTATTTGAGGGAGTCATTCACCATCATCTGACCTAAAAACCAGGCACACCAGAAGCCACGAGGAATGGGGACCATGTGGCCTCCTTTCCTCTGCTGTGGCCGTGCCCACTGCAGACCTTGGGCGAGTGCCTGGGTAAGGTCATCTGGCCTGGCTTAGGCTAAGGCCTTACCTCTCTTCTCAGTTTCTCTGTGACCCATGAAGCCATGCAGGTTTATCAAGACCAAACTCCTATATGCAAACAGCTTTAAGATGTGTCTCACTTGCTGCCTTCAGAGTCCCATCCTGCATGTATGAGGTTTTGCCCAACAGCACACAAGTCGGTAAGAGAGATTTGTCTCAGAGTCTGAACAGCTTTCCCAGAATTCCTGTCCCATTGCTCAGATGGTAATCAACTCTGCTGAGGCTGAAACTTCTACTGGGAAGGCCAGATGGTGATTGTAGATTTTTAAAGTGGTTTATAGCTAAAGTAATACATAGTTTTTCTTCTAGTTTGCCAAAGTCAGGTTGCTTAGGTGAAATTTACCTACGGCGCACCTAGAACTATGACTGCAGGAAATGAACTGTGACTTTTCCTATCTTTAGTGAGGGGCTACGCAGAGCAGAAAACATGGCTTTTGTTTTGTTCTAAGATCCTATCCTCCTTTTACAGATGGTGTTGTGTTTCCTGGAAAAACTTGAGTCCTTCATTATATTTGTGTTGGTGGAATTTTTTAAAAAATATATGTATAGTTATCACTTTAGAAATTTAACAAACTTTTTTAATCGAAATGTTTTACAGAAAACGTTTCTAAAAGCCCACTTAATGATTTATAAGAAATTTTATTTATTATTATTTTGATAATAAATGTTTGCCTTCATGAGTATCAGTGATTTGAGGTATCTCTCATAACGAAGAATTTTTAGGGAGTTGAGGCTCACCATTTATTAAGAGATGAGGAGGGAGCATTATTTTTAGTTATTTATTTAATCTTTCATTTACTTACTTGATACAGAGTCTTGCTAGCAGCTGGGGCTTATAGTAATCCTTCAGTCTCAGCCTCCCCAGCATTGGGATTACAGGTGTATGTCATCATGCCTGGTTTTGGTGGCCGGCACGGCATGTGGTACTGGGGATCAAACCTAGATCCTTGCACTTGCCAGGGAGGCGCTTAGACTACTGAGCTATCTCCCCAGCCCTGATGGAGCATTATCGATCATTCATCTCCTGCATGTCTTGTGGTTAGAGTTAAGTAGAATTCATTGAAGATTATTGTTTTCATTCTTCTACAAGAGCTCTGACGTTTACTAATTAAAGTATAATACTGCCCACTCTGTAGAAACTATTTCTGAGCAGAGTAAAGCAAGAAATCTTTTCAACTTGTTTGATAATATTGATTTTTAACATCAAAGCTTGATTTAAAATATATTGTTTTACCCATGAAAACAGATGTGAAAACCCAATCTAAATACTGTGCACTGAAAGGAACAGCATGTGAAACTGACGAGCACTTGGTATTTGCTCATTCTGTGCTTATGTAAATACTGCTTTGTATGAACCTTGTTTCTCTCTTTGGGGTTCTATGGCGTGGAACAGGAAAGGGCAACGCCTATTGAATTGGGACCAGGAAGTAGCAGAACTGAAGCCCGAACCCACAGATTTCTGAATTCATTTTCCAGACTTGAGCAGGATTCACACTGACTTCACATCCTTCACAGAATGGAGGAGACAGTCAGCATAAGACCAACAGTATATGTCCCATGGGTACGGCACAGGTGAAAACCCGCATGAGGATCTGTCTTGCTTGATGCTGAAAAGTTACTTGTTAAAACCTCGCAATTATTTCTCCTAATCGTAACAAGGGAAAGGTAGCTGTCTGTGTCATGCAGGTATCATTTCTGCATGAGAGCACCCGCTCTCCTCGTTCCAGTCACACACATGTCCTGTCCTCTGCCATTGCAGACAACAGAAGATGGAATGCTGCAACCATGGGAAAGGGCAACTCTGCAGGTTTTCGTGAATTTTTCTTTTAAAAAACAAGAAAAATGACACCTAAATCATGGAACAAAAGAAATCAAATTAACACTGTTGTGGTTGATGTAACTCTATTTGTGAAATGTGCAGGAGTCAACGGAAAGCATACTGCAACTAGTAAGATACTTATGGATGATTTTTTTTTAAATGAAGCTAATTCCCAATTTTTAATAGGGGTTTAATAATTTTAGTTAAATTAAACTGATGTGCAGAAGACAGTGAGTTTTTCAATACAATACAACTAAAAGCATTGTGCCAGAGTTATTTCTTTCTTTCTTTCTTTCTTTTTTTTTTTTTACAATAGCAAGAGGAATAAAAAATAAATCTGAATAAACTTACGAAATGTCTTGGAAAAGTACTAAAAAATGTAAAACTTTGCCAAGGGACAGGAAAAAAAAAAAGACTTAAATGAACACAAAGAAAAATGTTCCTGCAGGAGATTTAGTAGCGCAGATGTCAACTTTCGCCTAATTCATCTACAAGTTCAATGAATATCCAATTCTAGTTCCCATGGGATCTGGGGTGGAACTTAGCAAAATGTTGTTAAAGTTCATCTGGAAAAATAAATGGGCAAGAAGAGCCAAGGAAATTTTGAAAAAACAAGAATAATGAGAGAGGACTTGACCTACCAGATATTAAAATACTAGAGTGATTAAAACAATGTCCTCTTGGTGTGGGGATAAATGGATCAATAGAACAGAGAAGAAATTTCAGAGAGATATAAATAATTTAGTACCTGATAAAGATGGCATTTTAAGGTAGTGAGAAAATTATGAATTATTTAGTAAATAGTTTGGGCCAACAAGTTATGAATTTGGACAAAGAAAAGTTAGATCTCTATAATCAGACCTAAAATAAAGAAATTATTATTTTAGGGGTAAGAAGGGATTTGCATTAGCACTGGAAAATATCTACATAAAACTTTGTCCTGTGGCCTAAGCTTTTCTATGTGTGGCATCACAGATAGGGAAAGAACTGTATGTGGATTTGAATTGATTAAAATCTGCACTTAAAGGGCCGGCCAAATAGCTCAGCAGATTAAAGCGCCACAAGCAGGTGCAGGGGCCAGGGATTCAATCCCCGTGGTCCGCCACGCTGGCCCTACCCCCAAGGCACCCTGAGATGGCAATGGAGACTGGGCGTGGTGGCACATGCCTGTAATCTGGGCTCTTGGGAGGCTGTAAACAGGAAGATCACTACGAGTCTGATCTGATAGTGAGACCCTGAACACCCTGCCAGCGGTTCTCAAGCTGTGGGTTGCAACCCCAGCGGGGGTCGAACGACAAAAACAGAGGGATTGCCGAAAGCCATTGGAAATCATAACTGTAGGAAAATTATAGTTTTTAAGTAGCCACCAAAATTATTTTTTGGTTTGGGGTCACAGCAACATGAGGAACTGTATTGCAGTGTCACGGCATTAGAAACGTTGAGAACCACTGCAACCCAGCCCTAAAAAAAACAAAATAAATAAAAACATAAAAAAATAAAATCTGTACTTAAAAGTTTAAGAGGTATAACGTAAAAGGTAAGTTATGATATAATGTGCACAATTTATAGATTAAGTGTTAACATTTGTCATATATAAGGAATTTAAATCACTAAGGAAAATATTAAGTGGAAAATGCATGTATTCCTATACTCAAAAAAACCTCTTCCTCTCCCTAGAGACAGACGCACAGACACACAGACACACAGAGCACTATTTTCATTTTGATTGTCATGAATAAGTCATACTATATATAAAATAAGATATTCCTATCAAAATAAAGATAGAGATCATTAATGTAGCCATCATGAAGAATGTTTGAATAAATTATATCAGCTTCAGAAGAACATATGCTACAACGTCAAGGTAAAGAATATGGCTTGTGGTTACGTGGAAAAATCTGTTATTGACTATGAAAGCAATGTAAAGAGTTGCATGTGTGTGTGTGTGTGTGTGTGCACGTGTGTGCATATGTTTATGGTTTTTTATGGAAGAGATCTACTTTTAGTGACTGAGAAGAGGACTCAGGGTGGGTCTGAGGACCAAAAGAGAGAGATGCTAGCGGAGATTCTAATTTTTTTAAATTAATTAATTAATTAATTAATTTATTTATTTATTCTTGTTTCAGAACCTTTGTTTGTTTATTCAGTCATTTTTATGGCCGGCTCAGCCTGCCCCGAGGCCAGGGCTGGCACAGCATGTGGTGCGGGGGATTGAACCAGGGTCCCTGAAGCCACCCAAGCTTTCCTAAGCAGGCGCTTTAGACCACTGACCCATCCCGCCGGGCCAAGAACATACCTTTTTTTTTTTTAACTTTTTTTTTGGTGGTACCAGGGATGGAACTCAGGACCTTGTGCTTGCCAGACAAGCATTTATTCCACTGAGCTGTCTCCTCAGCTCCCGAGATTCTAATTTTGAAAGTGTACTTTTTAAGGAAAAGTGTCAGAAGACTTTATCAAGATGAGATTGTGATCAAGATTAGCTTTCTTTGTATTTCTCTGTAGCTAAAAATGATAACAAACTAATAAATATTAAATACAAAACTAAAGTATGAAAATTTAAGTGGAAGGTTTAGAAGGACAAGGGAATAAAAGCAAAACATAAATGGATGATATGCATAGACTCTCTAAACTTGGCTAGTCATTAAGTACAATTAGTAAAGTATCCCTTTATTAATGAAGTTGGATATATGTAATTCCTTCTCACTTATAATAGTGTTTTAATGATGATACATACTGATGGAAGGGTATAAGAAATGGGCACAAGCGAAGACGAAATATTGATACAACCTGCCTTGTAAATGACATCATGCTATTTAAAATTCTAAGCTTTATTCTATGGAAATAATTATAGGTGTTAACAAAAACAGCCTCAGAGACTTTTTGCTACAATTTGGTGATGGAAAAAAGTGTGAACAGTGCTATATTTATGACTTATTCAGAGTATGAAATACTAAAACGTCATTAAACATTGTGGGAAGAAGTTAGGTAAAATGCGTGATCTAAAATATTTAGTGAAAAATATAGACAATAAAACAGTCCGAATGGGTTGATCCAAATATTAACTTAAACAGCCTGAAGTCTGAACTGAGGATGGCATTTTGTGGTGGGATCTTTGCCGAGCTCATGCCATACCCAGGGTTCAGTTCCCTGTATGGATATGGATTATTCTGGAAAGAACGCTCTTGAATGTTAAGCACACAGTTTACGTGGTGAAAATATGAGTGCTTTTAATTGTTTCCTCTGATTTATTTGTTCTTGAATTCCTGTAGTCTATAGATTCTGGGTTGAATTCCAAGAGGTAGAGTATCTCATTCAGGCTTTAAAACAGAAAAAAATCCACAGGTCAGCTATGTCCTGCACATGACAAGACAGCCGCCTAAGAGTTTATGGTCCAGCAAAAGGACTGAGGGGCGTACTGACATTTCTTGGTTCTGCAGAAGACCAGAGGAGAAAGGATGCTTTGGCTGTGAGCAAACAGGGAAGGCAGAGCACAAGATCTGAGCATCAATTTGTAAAGAACGTTCATGCACCTCCAAACTTCCTGTCTAAATGTTTCAAAGGCTCTCCAATCCTGTTGCATTCAAACACCAAGAGGGTGTGAGTTTCCTTTGAATGTCTCTTCTCCCACACACAATCACCAGTCCTGTCTGGAGGAGACTCTCAGGTTGTCACAGGACCCCCTCCGGTCCTGACCTCAGCTTCAGGTGTACCTTACTTAGGACAGCGACCCACAGTTGGTCCAGGCTTCTGTACTCGCCCCATTTCTCCTGGGTTAGGCTGCTGAGGAGATCAGAGCCAAGATCAGAGAGCACCCCATGTGATGGTACTAATGAAATACAGACCTTCTCTGTGCCACTGGTAATAATTTTATTATTTCCATATTTCTTTGAAAGCCATCTAAGATCTGACCAGTTCTACAGAAAACATTCAGGAAAGAGAAAGGGCGAACAGACCGGTTCCATAGTGCAGTGTCCGGTGAGTGGTAGACGTTCATAGCCAACCTTTGAATGTTGACTGAGGGGTCACGCACCTGAGCTCTTCCCTGAGCCGGTCGGGCCAGCCAGAGTGGAGGTCACACCCTCTTCAAATCCCAGGACTTCGTTGCTCCATATGCTCTGCCTCAAAATATTTTTCCATCTCCTTCTTGAACTCTGGTGTCCCTTGAAGACAGACCTTAACACCCTGCTTGCCTTCATTATAAATTGTCTCCCCTATTCTTCTTGGCAGAATAGGATGGTTTTGTATTGTCAGCTTCTTGTTTCTAAGACAGGTTATTGCCCACCAGGCTTGATCCTCCCTGAGGCCAACGCCTGGTTGCTCCGAGGGTCCGTGTCTTTTCTGCTCTTGTTCTCGCTGTCTGGGGCTTTGTTTGTTAATGCCCTTGTGTCAAATTCATCCGCTGCATTTAAGCAATGACTAAGGAGGTGGTGTACCCTGAAATGGTACACTGTTGCCCCAAGCATGTGTGCAAGTGTCTGTGTATCCACTCATGTTTGCACGTGCTGGTGTTTTAATCATTTCACAACCTTAGAATCCTTCAAACAAACTTTGCAGGAAAATAAAGTTTGTTATAAGACCTTGGGGAGAGAGGTGCCAGGCAGCAGTAGCCTTGCGGCATTTACTCATTGCTTTTCCTCGCTGAGAGTCTTTTAGGAGCAAACCAGAGGGAGATCTCCAGGTGCAGCTGCAGTAAGGCGGGCTCTGCGCTAGGAAGGCAGGTGCGCTGGGCTAGCCTTGTCCCAAGCAGCTAGGATCTTCATGATGGTTTAACCACCTAGAGTTGCTCCATGTGAGGTGCTTTGAAAGAGAAGCACTTTCGTCTTGGAGCTGGTCAGCTTTACCACCCAGCCTTCCCCTGTTGAATAATTGAAACCGGCTTTGGTTTTTATTTTGTTGTTAATTTCATGCCTTATGCCAAGTCTGTATTGCGTACTTAATCTTGTTAAGAAACATCCACAAAATATTTATTACTGAGAAACTTATTTCATAGGTAATTGCATCTTACTTTTTAAAAAAAAAAATCTTTATTTTATGGCTTTTGTGAAATAATTAAAAACATCATTTTAGTTTTGATCTTTTGGGGATTAAAACTATATTTAATCATGCAATGGTTTTTTATTATTTTTTGTTCTTGTGTTCTAGCAAATGTGCAGTGGTTTTTATCTCCTCTTTGTACTTGCAATAACATATTATTTGACCATGAATCACTTTAATGGATTGAAACATAAGCATGTGAATTGAAAAATAGATACATTAGTCAAATCAATAAATAAATATGAAAATATATTTCCACGATGAAAAACCATCTTGGCTACTGTGTCCTCCAACTTGGACAGAGAGAGCTGAAATATATGGCTGTAAAATATAGCTTGCCATGTCAACTAGCCAGTGCCTGCAGCCTAAAAGGAATTTTGAGCACTGGGTAAGTAGTATTTCATCAACAAAATCATAAAATAAAGACATTAAAATGAAGGGATGATGGAGTGCTGCAGGACGTTTGTAAAATCACCCTTCAGTCTGAGGCTGGAGTAGTTTCGTATTAGACACTGCATACCTTCCATGCGAATTTGCTTACAAACAGCATACCTTAACAAGCAGCTTTACCAGGCTGTCCCTGTAGCAGATATATTTCTACTATTGTTGCTAAACAAACTCTGCTTGCACTCTACGGTATAGCTAGGGTCAGAATAAATAATTCATCCGTGGTCTAGGAAAGTACAACTATTACAATCTTTACCCAGAGTATTTATCTTTCTTAATTAATGGCTTAACATAGTTCTTTATAGCTATTCAAACGCAAGCTACCCAATTGCCATATACTTCTCCTCAACTGCTGTCTTTATTGGGTGAAATCCCCTATTAGTCATAATCAATGTTCAATATTTAATTTCATAAGATAATAAAGTGGGCTGTGTGGATTATTAGTAGTTACATTGTATAACTTATCAGTTATTTGTCAGATGAATGTAGGAATATAATTAACATGCATTATTTTAACGAATACAACTGAGAAATAAGGATTTTAAGTGACTTGCCTTTCCCAGAAAGTAGGCACAAAATACAGTAAGGAAATTTGAATTTGCATTTATTTACATATCAGTGTAATTTTTCCTGTAGCACATAGCACTAGTTAATATCTTTCAATTGCAAATTGCTATAATTTGTTGTTTGATTATATTTTTACCACGTTAATAAGATCAAGCAGTGCTAATTAAAATTTGTGGGTTCTGTTAGATGGAGGAACATTTATAGAACAGATGTAAATGAAATAAGAGAATTAGAGACCTAGGGTTCCATGGGTGTTCTAAAGCCCCTGTGACCCAGGCCCTACTTCTGGTCATCTCTTCATAAACTGACACTCAGTTCTTGGTATGAGGTGCGTCTCTGAGGAAAGAGGGAGTGTTTCTCCAGCTTCCTCAGAAGCCACCTGTGACCTTACCTTGGCCACTCTGAGGCTCTGTGAAACACTAGCAGCCTACAATCTCACTCTTGACTTCAACCCATGGGCAGTAGCTCTGGGACATGTCTTTCAAGGCAGAATGGCTCTCTCAATTTTAAGGCCAAGTAACAGAGCTCCTCTTGGTTCATTCAAATTTGAAACCAGACAATAGCCTGACAGATTTTAACATAATTTGTTTTTCTATTTCCCACAAGGTTTATGATGCAACCTATCCCAGAATTTGAAGTTGAGAAAGCAGGATTGAGGGCTCATGAGTCATACATGCTCCAGGGTCCAGCCTGGTGCCCATGTGTGGCAAGGCTCCCTGCCTGTCCTCCTCCAAAGAGAAGACAAGTTTTGGGGCTCAGACATAGGCGGGACTCATGCAAGGAGTCCCTGCATATCCACCCTGACCTTCTGCTTCCATCCCTCCTGCATTATAACATGTGATTTCTGAAAATAAGGATCTGGAGCCAACATTTGTGCAATTAGATCCAGTGGTGAAAATCCTGTAACAAGAGGCAGAATGGTTGTCCCTCCCTCCTGGGTCCTAAAGCCAGGCCTGGCCTAGCAGAAGCAGGAACTCCCAGCACGGCTGTCTCACCATCTGGGCACCAGTAAAGCAAAGATATGCATGGGGGGGGGGTCATCTTGCCACCCCAGATTCTCCTGTTCCAGTTTCAATGTGCACTTTTTATGAAATGTTTTATTTAGGGCAACTGGTGTGACACCAAGTCTGGTTTTTTCTTTCCTTTTTTTTTTCCCTTCCTCGTGTTCCCTGCTTCATTTTCTGTCCAGTTGTTTCTGGTTATGGTGGAGCCCACCCACGTGCAGGTTGCAGAGATGGGTGAGTAAAAGAAACAATTCAAGGTAATTGTGGTGAAACCTTTGTAGAACATATGCAGATGGATCGCATTTGTGGAATAGACGCGCATATGAGCTTGGAATCAATAGCTCAAACTTCTTTTTCTTTTTCAATTGTGTGTGTGTGTGTGTGTGTGCATGCGTGTGTGCGTGCGCATGCGCTCACACTGTTACACTCATGGTTCTTGTGTGTGGTGGGGGAAATATATAGAAACCTTTCCAAGTAAAAATTATTTTTTAATCTCAGATATGTTAACACAACTTAAACGCCAACTGGGGAATAGTGTATGTACATAAACATTTAAAAATAATGCCAGTAAAAATTATAGTGACTCATTGTATAGACCACCCGGTACCAGCAACTGTGGGTTGATTTTGAACATGGAGCTATTTCTGGATCAACATCCTGTTTTATTTAATATAGTGACCTCAACATTCTGCTGTCATTAAAGTTACTAATAGATGCAATTTAATTTTTAAATGCGGTAAACTCTTGACTGTAGAGTTGCTGGCTCTTCTTCCGAGGAAATCCTAGGGCCATTTCTTATACAAAGCACCTTCTACTTAGGGAAAACCCAGATTTGCAGCCTTAGCTGTATTTCTTGGGTCTGTGTCCTCCTTCCCCGAGTGTGAAAACTTTATTGCTCATTATCTACTGGGCTGTGGTGAAGTGACGGATGATTTATTGGGAGCCAAAAACTGTGCTTCCACTGTGAACATTTTATCCTTTTGTATTGCAGTCCTGCCAGCCTCCTCTAACTGCTGCGGCCACAAATAAAGAAAACGCCATGCTGGAGGGGCCGGCACTTTTGCTCATAAAGGTCTACGTTTCGAATCGCACTCTGTTTCTAATTCCATTCAATTCCCTTTTGTTGCTTAAAAATTCAATTTGTTTAATTGAGCTGTTTGACAGTAAAATCTGAATTCCATGCATTTTAACCATTCGTATTAAATTTCCCTCTGTATAGTACTTTTATTAATGTGCTTTATAGGCAGAGACTTAATTTAAATTTGGTGACCTCACAAGCTTATAAAAAGATCTGAATTCTAGTTTTTGTTTTCCAAGTTCAAATTATAATGAATAAATATAAACCAACAGTACGTTTGTGGTTTCTTCACTGAGTTTAATGAATTGAGGGAAGGAACGCGGGGAAAGGAGGATAATGTGGGAAAAGCTTTGCCTTTGTGCGTGTGTGTGTGTGTGTGTGTGTGTGTGTGTGTGTGCGCGTGCTTTTTCATATTTCAATAGATGACATTATATCAGAGTAGAAATGACCTACCTTTTGTGGCTAAAAAACGAAATCTCCATCTCCCATTAAAAACGTAAGGGAAGCATTGCGTATTGGAAGGTACAGTGTCTGCGTTTTACAGGGCTACACATTTATTGACATTTAAACAGCCGAACATCTTTTCCTTTAGGCTTAATAAGATACACAGACATCCATGTCAGATTTTGGAGGTTTACTAAACTTTCATCTGTAAAATTTAATAGCAATATCCAAGTCATTATGTGTATGGAGAACGCAGTGTGCCTTTACAAACTTTAAAGCAATGAATTATGTTACAAGAATGGGGTGGCTGTGTATCATTATGTCCAGGTAAATGCCAGAATGATGACATAATTGGTAGTTGGGAGTAAAATACAACCCCTGTAAAATGTTACTAAGGTGGATGTGAAAGGATTGTAATTCATTATACACAAACATGGCTCCTAGGTATTTATCATTTTATGAAGTATAGACTCACTTGATCTCACCAGGCATTGTTTTTCTCTTGCCTTTGTTATTACCCTCGGCAGTGTAACATGTCCTGGTTTCAAAATTGCTAATTCCTTTTTATTCAACCATTTTCCAGGGTACCCCAGTGGATTTTAAGTCTCTTTCCATGCACTAGAGACTGAGAATTCTGTAAATGCTAAATCTGAAAGACGGGCCTTAATAAGAATGATAATCCACCAATTTCAGACAATGATAAATTTATGACTTTGGATTAAAGGTCAGATGGCTATTCCAGACATTAAAGCAGCCCAATTTCATAATACCCAGCACCTTCAGGAGAGACATTTTTGTACCCTGGTGCCTGTTAGTTCCTGCTAAAGACATATAGGAATAGTTTGGAAGTCAAGAAGCCCATTTCCTACCTGTGTGGGGGTGCTTTCCCTCAGCCCTAGGCAACTGTTTAACTTTTAACCCTCTTGTTCACCCAGCGTGCATACGTAAAAGGGCCACGTACCGCAGAAGGAAGCAGGTCTTGCTGCATTTGTTTTGCGCTGTTTGCTAGAAGACGCATCACTCATGTTTTCCGACATTTTCTGGACTCATCTTCCGGAAATGGCCGCTTTGGTTTCCATTCATTCTGTATGAGGTCTTCTTGTTTCTGGAAATCAGCAGAGCATCGGACTAAGAAAAAAAGGGTGGCCTTAAAAAAAAATAAATAAATAAAATAAAAACCTTTGAAGAAAGACGTTTTTTTGAGCATCCTTTGCAGGGATTTGCTTTTACAGTATTTCGTCTAGTTTCTCCTCTGCACCAGCCACTCTTGGGTCACATCTGAAATGAGCAGGAGGCAGTTGTCCGCCAGCATCCTTGAGATGCCGCCCGCTGTACACCCTCTCCTGACCATTGTTTACTGATCCCCATCCCTGATCCTAGACCCAACAATGTTGCAGAGCAGCTGTGACAGGGAAGACTGCCCATGTGGCACCTAGCAACTCCCTGGCTCACAGCTTAATTAATGGTACCAGAGAGCATATCATGAAATGCCTGGAATTAGCACTCTTTCCTCCCCTGGGATCCATTATTCCAAGCTCAGGGTAACCACTCTACAGACATTAAAAGCAAAGGGGAAAAGTGAGATATGTGGGGAATATGTGGGGATCTAGAAGAACCCCCACGCACTCATTGCTTCTCCAGGGGAGGGTTCGAACTCAGAAGAACTTCCGTGAGGAGCTCTTCCATGGTCATCCCAAACAAAGGGATAATGTTACCTTGCCTAAACTTTTTACTCCTGCATACCTTGCATACGTTTCAATTATTGATTTCTCTTGCTTATGCTTTTTTTTTACTTCTCCACAGAGGATCCACACTCGTAAATATGAACACACGATAACAAACAGGCCTTGCAGGATGTGGTTGAGTTAAAGAGAGGGAGACAATGCCTATTATTTGTGTTGGATGAAGCTCAAGATAGACAGTCTGCTTTCTAAGTTGACTTACATCTAAATAATCCATTTTTGAGGTCCTAATACAGACACAAAAATGATCAGAGAAATACTGATGAGGATTGTACAGCTGGATAACAGAAATGTAAAAGGCATCTCCTAAAACTCTGTGCACCTCTCTTCACCCCAAGAACCTTTGGAAACTGCTCAGCATTTCAGAGCCCATGGGAAGAGGATGATTCCTCACATAAGAAATGTAATTTTTCTGCCCTGTAGCTCACCTGCTGCTTCAAACAGAAGAAATCTGGAGTTCTGTTTAAACTGAACAGTTGAACAGTGACTCGAGATTTTTTTTGTCTTTTTGAGACAGGCTCCCATGATGCAGTTCAGGCTGGCCTTGAGCTCACTTTGTAGCATAGGTTGGTGTCCGGAGTCCTGCTATTATTGGCATGTGCCACCACACCCACAGCACCTCTAGATTTTAACATCCTTACTGAGATCACAATCTGTGGAAGTGGTTTGTGTTTATTTCTCCCAATATCTGAATTAATGGTTTTCTACTTGTGTCTTGTTCATAATTTCACCCCACCCCCAATACACGTTTCAGGTCAAATTATTGCTTTTATTTTGATAACTCGCTATTATGTTGAATAAATTGCTTTTTATGTAGAGGCAGAGCAGCAGAGCGCTCCAACTTCTTTGGACTAAAAAGTATTAAGATAAGATGGTTAAGGAAAATCCATAGGATCAGCTAGTAAACCTACTATCAAAACTAATACCATTGGTTTGGATGAAGGGCAGTGATGGGCATTTAAATAACTACTTAGGTGAGCAAAGGACAATCCCATTGCCCTTGGTCTGAGCCTGGTTGATTGGAAGGAGTTAAGCCTGATGCTACCCAGGATGGGAAGGAATTATGCCATGTGCCCTGTTCTATAGCAAAGGCTTGTGGGTCTCCACACTAAGAGTTCTTCAGTGTTTGTTTCCTTTAATAATTGGATTCTTGTTTGGCTGGATAAGAAGCTCTTGGGTTAGCACATCTTTCCCTGAAGATTTGGGATGACTCTGTGGCGCTGAGGCCTGAATGCTTCATTGTTCTTTCATATCAAGTGGTTCTTAGAGCTGACAGATCTTCTCCTAGATCCCCAAAGAGTCCTTTCTTCTTTTGGAGGATCGATAACTTTACTAGCATGTGTCTCAGTATTGATCACTCAATATCATTTTTCTTGGTCTACAGTATACTCTCTCTGTCCGTAGATTCAAGTTACCTTTTATTTCTGGAAAGTTTTCTTAAATTATATCTCCAAGTTTTTTTTTTTTTTTCTTTTTTCTTTTTCTGTCCCAGTTTCTCTGCTGCCCCTCCAAGAATGCTACCTGCGTGACATTGTTGTGCTTTAGCATACACAGCCCTCATTTTCTTGACGGCTTCAATTTCTTCATTCCATTTCTTCTTATTATTTCTTCACCATTGCTGTCACCTAGAATTTTCTAGCATGGGGCATGTTTCCTAACAATTTCCATTGTTCCACCAAAACCTCTTCCTAGTGAATTTTTTAAAATTGATCCTTTGTTTTCCCATTCACTTTTCTCTTTAGAGTAGTAGTGACTTCAATAAAATCTACTGGCATGTGTTTATTCGTGTAAAATATTTGCGAACTTGGAATGAAGTGAATTATTCACAATCTTTTGAAGAAGTTTTACATTTGTCTGGACAGAGCAGAGCAGGCTACATTTGATTACCAGAGGAATTCCTGAAGGTGCTAAGTCATTTTGGCAGTTGCTTCTCTCCAACCAAAGAGATCAGCAATAACTTAATATCTGTGCTGCATAGCAAAACATTGGTGATTGTATGGTCTATTTCAGCAAATAACTTAATTGGTTCATTCATGCTGTCAAGAATTTGTATATGTAATCAATCAGCTTATGCTTCAAATGCCAGTGAAAATGTGTGGCAGAGAAGGAACAAACTCTACCAGCATGTTGCTTATATTTAGTGGCCATGTTAGTCAGAGTTATCCAGAGAATGAGAAGCAACAGGATATGCATATCAAGGGAGTAGTTTGGCTCTAGTGTGAAATCTGAAGGCTTGAGGACCAGGTGAGCTGGTGGTGTTTCTCTAGTCTGAGGGAGGGCAGTCTTGGACTCTAGGAACTGGTGTCTTAGTTGAGTTACAAATGCAGGAGAAACCCAGAGTCCCAGGTGGAAAGCCATTGAGAAGGAAGGATTGTTTCTTCCTGGGAGAGGGCTGGCCTTTCAGGTCTACTCAAAGCCTCTGCTGACTGGTTGAGGGCTCCACATATGATAGGATCTAATGTTGTTATGACTTATGTCCAGTTGTCCCCTCAAAGCCTAGACCTGACTCATGATCCACTGGGATTATGTCTTTTAGTATAGGATTATGGGTCAGAGTACTGCTGGGATTCTGGGTGTGGTCCGAGGTGGATAGGCTGAGGCAGGGAGCCTGAATGTAACATAAAGAGAGACAGAGACATCCTCTGTTGCTCTCTGCTGCCCTGGTTGATCAGTTGCCTCTGCTGTGATTGTTACTGCTCTGCCACCATGAACTGTCTGCTTTCTGCCCTGTTCCACTCAGCCTTAGGCCAACTGAATATGAATTGAACCCTCCAGTAACTCTGAGCTGAATAAACCTTTCTTT